>PVJH01004166.1:0-20974 GCA_004026705.1 Nesogale talazaci
ATCATTTATTGAGGTTCCTCTTGTACCTTGTCAAAAAATTAGCTTATCATAGATTCATTGGCTTATTTCTGGACTTTGTTTTATTTCATTGGTCTTTATAACTATCATTATACCAGTATCAGCCTGTTTTTTTTTTTTTTGGGCATCACTGCCCTCAGGTGGTGGGAGTAGGAGGCCCAGCCTTTGCTCCATGGAGTTGGAATTGAACCTCCATCCCAGTGGGCTGCAGTACCGCGCACAACACTGCGCCACCGGGGCTCAGCAGTATCACCCTGTTTCGATGACTGTCATTTTGTGTTCTTTGAAGTCAGAAAATGCAGATTTTTTTTTTCATTTTTCAAGGTTGTTTTGTTTATTTGATATACCACCTTTCCCCATATAGATTTGAATATTCAGTTTTTGACCCATGCATTTGAGAATTGGCCTTTTCACTTTTGATTAGTGCTTTAATTTAATTCGTCAAACATAGTCTGGATATACTAAGGAAACAAATCCATAAAAACTTTTATGTGTAAGAAAGAGTTTTATATAAAGGGTAATTGTACATTAAGAAAAACATCCAACTGCGGCCCACTGGGACGGAGCTTCAATTCCAGCAGTGGGGCTGGGCCTCCTACTCCCACCACCAGAGAGCAGTGATTGCCCCCCCCCCCAAAAAAAAAAAGAAAAATATCCCATCCCAGTCCAGTCCAAGGTTATAAGTCCAATGTTAGCCCATATATCCGTTACTAATCTGTAAAGTTCTCTTCAGACTCACAAAACACATGCAATGATTCCAAATGCAGAATGATCACAAGCCAGTGAGCAGAAAGTCTTTGGATCCAGTGGTGGTATAAGTATCTCAGTGCTGGTGGGAGTCTCCATGTGGCTTCTGTAGCTCCAGGTTTCTGGCCGTATCAGGGTAGAACCATGTGGCTTCTCCTCAGGGATGTCTTGCAGGGAGCTGGACTTGTCAGTTGAGTGTCTCCAGGGGAGTGAGAGAGTGTCTCCTTCTAAGAAGGAAGTACGAGACTTCCCAAAATTCTCAAGAGAAGAAGGCCATGCCCACCCCACACAGAGGTCTCATTGGCTATCTCCAGATTGGCAGGCGAGACTCCACCCCTACACGCTTATCCTCAAATTGACACCAGATTAGGTGACTGCCACACATAGTTTATGTACTTTCTGTGTGAATGGCATGACTAGTGTAGATCATATCTTTATTCTTAGAAATTAGGATACAGTGGGGAAGTTGGATTAGTTTACACTGACAGTACAAAGCAAAATATAGGTTTTATGAAAAAGATAAATACTTTTTATCAACTATGAGAGTCCCTGTAGGTGATCAAATGCCCTGCTTTTGGTGGGACACTGCCGATTCTAAAAAATTTTCCCCGCTTTTGGTGGCATTTTAAAAAATGGAAAGAATGCATGACAGGCTAGGGAAAAGGCGGGAGAATGGAAAGGGAATGTTACCCACCCAACCTCCCCTTCCCGCCCCCCCCCTTCACCCCCCATCAATGGTGTCCTGCTTTAAAGCAATATTAAAATCTGAGCACTTTACTTAGTTGCATTTGTCTTAACATACAAACACTCAGTAATAAAATGTGGGGCAAAGGTGGTTTAGTAATGGAATTCTTGCCTTCCATACAGGATTGGTTTTCAGGCAGAATACCGCATGTGCAGTCACCTCTCTCTCTCAGTGGGCATGGTGTGCTGCTGTGGTGCTGAGCCTGTTTCATCGGTACTTTCAGAATAAAGGAAGAATGCCTGGTGGTGGTCTGCCTCTGATAATCACCCAGTGGGAATCCTGTGACTCACAATGGCCCAGTCTGCAAACTGTCATGGAGGTAGTGTAGGACGGGTTGCCATTTCATCCCATTGTAAAGGGGGTTGCCGTGACTCAAAGGTGACTGGATGACAGCTAACCACAGTAGAAACAATCAGCATTAAAGACTTGTAACGACCAGTAAATTTAATGCACATACACACCAATCAGCTAGTTGAACAAAAAACCAAACCCATTGCCATTGAGTGATACTGACTCAGAGTGACCCCATAGGACAGTGGGAGACAGCCCCATAAGGTTCCCAAGCCAGCCATCATTTGTGTGTGTGTGTGTGTGTGTGTGTGTGTGCGCGTGTGTGTGTGTGTGTGTGTGTGTGCGCGTGCGCGCCAGTCATCTTTGTTTTTTATAATTATTTTTTTGGGGGGCATCACTGCGCCAGTCCTCTTTATTGAAGCACCTTTCTTCTGTGGACTTAAACTCTCAGGCTTGGTTAGGAGTCAAACATTTTAACCTTTGTGACACAGGTCTCCACAGAGAGATGTGGAGCCCTCCTTTATGTGTATGTGTGGGCATGTGTTGTCAGATTGGTTCTAACTCATAGTGACCTTACGTACAGCAGAATGGAACAGTGCCCAGGCTCTGTGACATCATCAGGGTCACATATGAGCTCCATATTGTAGCCATAGCATCAATCCATATCATTGAGGGCTTGTTTCTTCACTGCCCTTCCACTTCAGCACGCATGGTATCATTTCTTGGTATTGGCCCCTCTCGATAACATGTTTAAAGTATGTGAAACCAAATCTCAGAATCTTCGCTTCCAAGGAGCTTTTGGCTGTGTCTTCAGAGACAGATTTTTTTTCTTCCTGGCAGCCCGTGGTATTTTCAGTTTTCTTTTTCAACACCATAATTTGGTTCTTTTTATTCTTCCTTTTTCATGTCCAAAGGTTTGAATATCATAGAATTGAAAGTGTAGGAGAAAATTAAGGCCTTGCATCTTCTTGTTGTTGTAAAAATAGCCCTCTTAATAATAATTCTGCCACCCCTTTCTCCAAAGTTTATTTGGAACTAATAGACAACAACATGATCAATGGGTGAAAAATTGACAGTTGACTATCCACAGTCTATGCTTATGGAAGTAGCAGTCAAGAATTCATATGATGTATTTGGCTAATCTGCTGTATAAGAACTCTTCTTAATGTGTTAAGAAGCAAAGATTTCACTTTGAGGACTAAAGTATACTTGATCCCAGCCATGAAATTTTCAATTAACTCATATACATAAGCTGGACAGTGAGTAAGGAAGACCAAAGAACTGATGCTATATATTATGGTGTTGAAGAATATTGAAAGTACCATGGATTATTAGAAGAACTAGCAAATTTGTCTTGAAAGAAGATTGATCCTTAAAGTTAAGTTCAGTGAGAGCATTTATCTCACATACTTTGGGCATGTTACCAGGAAAGACTAGTCCTTGGAAAAGGACATCTTATTTGGTAGAGGGATGACACGGAAGAGGAAGATTCTTGACAAGGTGAATTGCCACAGTGACTGCCACAGTGGGCGTAAAGTTAGCAACTCTTGTGAGGGTGGGCACGCACAGCCAGAGTTTCCTTCCATTGTACACAGGGTCACCATTGAGTTGGAAATGATGGAGAGGCCCCTCACAGCAACAGAACCCACCACCCACTGCTATAATGCAGAGATTTATAATTCAAGAGTGCTTTTAAAGACCACTTTAACAGTCATGAATAGTTATTAACATTGATATAATTTCTCTTTGTGAAATTAGGTATTTTCCCATTATCATGATTACTAAGTTTAGATTTGAATATAGTTTTTACACCAAGATGACAAATAGCATCTTAAATTCATTGTCATGGAGCTGATTTGGACCTTTTAGGACAGAGTAGAACTGCCTGGTGGGTTTCCAGAGCTATAAACCTTCATGGGAATTGAGCATTATCTTTCTTCAAACTGCTGACCCAGTGGTGGCTTGGCAGGCCAACATGTAACACAGCACACCACCAGGGCTCCTGAAGAGCACACAAATACATACAAAGTGGTCATCTCAGAGCTGACTTCGATTCGATAGACCTTGATCCTTATTTGGAAAGACATTTTGTTCATAATATTTGGTCTGAGTAGCAAAAGTGAAGCTAATTGCAAATTTGAAGTGAGAGCCAAGACCACCAAGTGGAATCACAGAGCCTACCAGGCAGCTGTTAGACAGTAATTCTGCCATTTCACTACTCCCCTGGCTTGGAAGCAGGAAGTCGTTACTCACTTTGCATCTCACGGTGTAAATGAAGACTAAACAAAAATTTCAATTAAA
Source organism: Nesogale talazaci (assembly GCA_004026705.1). NCBI lineage: Eukaryota > Metazoa > Chordata > Mammalia > Afrosoricida > Tenrecidae > Nesogale > Nesogale talazaci. The sequence continues at coordinate 4,103 of PVJH01004166.1, forward strand.
TGAAGAAATTATGCCACAGTTTAGGCTTTTCTTATCATAAGTTAGGATTCTCCAACAAGCTAGCAATTCACTGTGAGGCTGCAGACTTTCTTTATAATCCTTAATTGTTTGATTCTGATAAAAACAAACATACTCTATTCTAGAACCAAATAATAGTACTGATTAAAAGAAAAATCTTTCAATTCCAGCAGTGGGGCTGGGCCTCCTACTTCTACCACTAGAGAGCAGTGATGCCCCCCCCCCCAAAAAAAAAAAAAAGATAAAAGAAAATAAAAGAAAAACCTTAACATGTCATTGAGTCAATGCCAATTCATAGCGACATTATAGGACAGGGTATAACTGCCCCTGTGGACTATGGATTTCCAATACTAACACCTTATGAGAGTAGAAATCCCATCTTTCTCCCACATAGTCCTGATGGTCACATAGTGCTGAACTTCCGGGTTCAGCAGTTTTCTAAATACTTAAGGTACATTGAAGTCAATTAGTCTTTTCATTGTTCTTTTCTTTTTTTTTTTTTTGGGGGGGGGAGGCATCACTGCCCTGGTGGGAGTAGGAAGCCCAGCCTTGCTCCTGGAGAGCTGCTGGTGGATTTGAACTGCCAACCCTGTGGGCCACAGTTCCACATACAACCACTACGCCACCGGAGCTCAGCCCCTTCCCATTGTTCTTATGATGTAAAGATACTCTTTTTTGACAAGCGCTCTGGAATACTAAATAACTTTTTCAAGGCCACCCATTCGTAAAAGGTAGAGTCTGGTTTCAGATCGTGGCAGTCCTCGTGAGGATCCACATGCTTGCCTGTACCACTGATTGTGGTGCTTAAGGCCCTCGGCCACTTGTCTGGCCTGCTGCTCATGGTTTTGTGTTGGCTCTTCTCAAGCCTCTCTTCCTGCCCCATTCATACCGACAGTGACACTGTTGGGCGCACTCTGACATGCTTTTCTGTCATCTAAACCCTTTCCTTGAGGGCTACTGCTTCTTACAACCCCATTTGTGTGGTAGTCTCTGTAAGCAGTGACCTCTTGAGGGGTAGATGGCCCATCATAGTGTGCTTCATCGAGCAAGAACCTTTTCTTTCTTCCACTGGCCTTCAGTAGCAGGGCTGAATGCCTCCCTCTTTTGTAATCTCTGATATTGCTTACCTTTTTCTTTTTTGCACTTTTTGTAATTACTTTTTTGAGATTATCCAAAAAAAATACTATCCATACTTTTAAAGTATACAAATTGGTGGTTTTTTAATTCTCTCCCCAGAGTTGAGCCACCCTCACCTCAATGCAGTTATCATTCCTCTCCATCACGCTGTCTTCCCTCCACTAGATCACTTCCTGTCTGGATAGATTTGCCAGTTCTGTGACATTTCATGTTAATGGAATCACTTAATATGAAAGCATAACGTTTTTAAGGTTCATTTTTTCGGTAAGGTTTATGGTATGCCATTTTTATTCCTGCAACATATTCCATTGCTTGGTGACCACACATTACAGGACAAGTCCTGGAGTTTACAGGTTTGCCACCATGTCTTTTTGTGTTCATCCTGCCTTATTACTTCACTCCTGTGAATGCTTTCGGTGTATTGCTTACTAACAAAATCCCAAACAAATCCAACTTGCTGCTATTGAGTCAGTGCTCACTTATACTCTAAGGGACAGCGCAGAACTGCCCCTGTGAGTGTCTGAGACTAACTCTTCTTTATGGGAGTAGAAAGTCCCCTGTCTTTCTCCTGTGGAGCAGCTAGTGATTTCGTCCTGCTGACCTCGCAGTTAGTAGCCCACTGCACAGTCACTACACCAACACCACCAAAAAAGGACAGTTTTATGGTTTTCATAATCTTATTTTTTTTTTAAACAAAATGTGAACTTTGAAGCTGCTGGTGATTATCCACTTGCACAGCACAGCATTTCCTGGGGTAATATAAGGTTGACCTTTGAATTGTGCAAGTAAATGGTGCATGCTCAGAATTAACGTAAGTTGTAGTTGTTCTTAATACCTTCAAAAGGCTAAGTAGTTAAGCTTTCTGTAGAGAGAGAGAGTACAGTTTAACACTTTTTTATAGTGTTAGGAACTAGTGGATAAGCAGCTGGATCTATAAATGACACAGTTGTGAAACATTTTATGTATGCTCTGGGCTTCCTGATTCCTAGTTTGGTATTATTTGTCCTCAAACTGACAGATTAAAGCTGTACATCAGAGTTACAAGAGAAGTATTTTTTTGGGGGTGGGGTGGGGCATCACTGCCTCTGATGGTCGTGGGTGTTACCCAGTGCTGCTCCTGAGAGCCACCGCTGGATTTGAACAGCCAAGCCTGTGGGCTACAGTCCAACACTCAACCACTTACGCCACAGGGGCTCAGACCAAGAGAAGTTTTAAAAATGAAGATTCAGGGCTGAGCCCTGGTGGCATAGTGGTTGTGCGCGGGACTGCGGCCCACTGGGACGGAGGTTCAATTCCAGCAGTGGGGCTGCCCACCACCAAAGAGCAGTGATGCCCCCCCCCCAAAAAAAAAAAAAAAAAGAAGATTCAGTGTTTTTGGAGTTGAGTTGGTAACACCTTTAAGCTTGTAAGGTGATTCTGATGCATAAAGTAGCATCTGAGAACCACTGGGCACTAGTAGGAATCCTGGTGCTACCCAGGGAGTTCCTGTATACACTAATAAGTAGCAAATGAAAGGCAAAACTATTGCAAATGCTATGAATATTGCTAGACTTCTTAGGAATTAGGTTTTTTTTTAAATCCTTTTATTGGGGGCTCATACAACTCATCACAATCCATATTGTAAGTCCATGTGTGTCAAGCACATTTGTATATATGCTGCCCTCATCATTCTCATATGCTTTCTATATAAGCCCCTGGCATCAGCTCCTCACTTTTTTCCCATCCCTCCCTGCTCCCCACTCCCTCATTAATCCTTGATAATTTATAAATCATTATTACTTTGTCATATCTCACACCAGCTGATGTCTCCCTTCACCCACTTCCCCGTTTTCTGTATCTCAGAGAAGAGGTTATAATTTTAAAATCTTAAAAATTCTTCCTTTCCACTCCGCCTTCCCTCCACCCTCCCAGTATCACCACTCTTTCTGAAGGGACCATCGGTCCTGGATTGCTTATATTTACGCTTCCTCTCTGTACCAGTGGACATCTTCCGGTCCAGCTGGATTTGTAAGATAGAATTGGGATCATGATAGTGGGAAGGAGGAAGCATTGAAAAACTAGAGGAAAGCTGTATGTTTCATCATCAATATACTACACCCTAACTAGTTCATCTCCTCCCTGCAACCCCTCTGTAAGTGGAAGTTCATTACCAACAGATGAACTTTGGGTCCCCAATCAGTACTTTCCCTCATTTACAATAATAAAATTTTTAGTTCTTTGATGCCTTCAGCACCTCATGGTCACACAGGCTAGTGTGCTTCTTCCATGTGGGCTTTGTTGCTTCTGACCTAGATAGCCACTTGTTTATCTTCAAGCCTTTAAGACTCCAGACCCAATATCTTTTGATAGCTGGGCACCATCAGCTTTCTTTACTACCATTGCATATGCACACTTTTGTCTTCAGTGATCATGTCGGGAAGGTGAGCATCATGGAATGCCAATTTAATAGAACAAAGTGTTCTTGCACCGAGGAAGTACTTGAGTGAAGGCCCAATGTCCATCTCCTGCCTTAATACTGAAAATACAAGGTAAATATATTTATATATGATGATGGGGATTTACGTGCACATATTTGTAGGTTCAGTAGGAATTAGGTTTTTTGTTTGTTTTTCAAAAGTTTTATTGGCAAGTAATCATATCATATAATAGTTCAATCATATCAAGGAGAACTGTACCATTCCCTCTCCCCTGGGTAAATCACCTCCATTGTGAGTTATGCCAGTGGTTCTCAATCTTCCACTGAAAGTTTTCGATGAAACTTACCCAGGGGAGCAGTGTCTTGGGCTACACCCAAGGCGTGTAGCCACCTTGTTGTTAGGTGCTGTTGAGTCGATTCTGAGTCATGGTGACCCTACCTACCTGGACAACACTGCCCGGTCCTGTGAGCGCCTCACAATTGTTCTTATGATTGGGCCCATTGCTTCAGTCCCTCTACCAGTTCTTATCTAGAACCTTCTTGTTTTTTGCTGCTCCTCTTCGTTGCCAAGCATGATGGCCTTTCCTAGGGACTGGTCTCTCTTGATAACATGTCCCAAGCACGTGAGATGAAGTATTGCCATCCGCGCCTCTAAGAATCATTCTGGCTGTAGAACATGTCACAAATGACTTAGTCTGAGTATTATCTGTGAAACAGGCTGGGGTTTGCATACTTCGTTGCCTTACTAAAAATTTTACATGGTGTTAATTTCAGAATCCTGGTTACAGGCCAGGTCTAACTGATTTACAAAGCAAGTAAGATGACATGAGAAAGTCTTAAAAGTATGTCAGGAAATGCTAAGGTATACATTCTTGGTAGCATATGAAAGTGAATGTTTTATTTGCTATAAGTTCTGTTGGCTTATTACTTGTCATTGTTACATGATAAGATTATCATCTTTCTGTTTATTGACAAGGCAGTTCTTTTCAAAAGAATATCATTCCTACTAAAATGTACGAGTGAACTATCACCTTTTTTAAATTACTGTATATTCTTGAGTATAAGCTGACCTGAATCTCAACTGAGGCATCTGATTTTACCACAAAAACTGCATTAAAAATGTGCTGAAATACTCGGCTTATACTTGAGTATATACAGTAATTATTTTATTGGGGGCCTTTACAAATCTTACAACAATCCATCATCTAATTGTATTAAGCACACTTGTACATGTTACCTTTAAAATTTCCAAAACATTTTCTTTCTACTTGAGCCCTTAAACTATCACTTTTTAGTGTCTCAGACATTACATAAATATAGAAGTTGTTTAACATACCCTCAAGTCATGGTACTGAGAAAAATGCTCCAAGATTGCAGCTGGCAGGAGGGCACAGCAGTTTGAAGGTAATTTAGAGGTAGCTTGGGAAAATTAGTAATAGAGGGATTGGAACCAGCTGTGAGAACTAGATAGGAAATTGTTTTTCCTTCCTGCAATATTTTAGATGTGAAACATTATATTTTGGAGGATGATTTTAAACATTTGCTGAATGATTTGTTTTGAAGCTTAACTAAAATTTATTAGACCATTTAGAAATAAATTTTCAGAGTTAATGGGATACATCATTGTAATATTTTGCACCTAACATCTGCCAGCTTTTGTGGACAAAAACAACCATAATATATATATGTGTGTGTGTGTATATATATGTATGTATGTGTGTGTGTATATATATCTTTGAGCTTGGAGTGAGTTGGGTGACTTCATCAAAATTTTTAGCTGCACCACTTTAAAAAGTGGTGAAGATCTGATGTTCATTTTACCTTTTTGAGACCATAACTAAAACCTTATTTGTATCTGTGATGATTTCATAAATATTCAAGATGGTTTATCTTGTAGCTGATGCAACTTACACAATCACTTTGAAAATTACATAAATTGATGAGCCAGTCAGGGTGCAGTATACCACTGATGAAACATACAGTTTCCTTCAATGCTTCCTCCCCGCCAATATCATGACCTTAATCCAGCTCAATGACAGCAGGTGCACTGGTGCAGATAAGAGCTGGAAACAGGGATTCCAGGACCAATAATGAGAGTAGTGACCCCAGGAGGGTAAGGAGAAGGCGGGGGGAGAGGGAGAGCCAATCACAGTGATCTACATATCACCACCTCCCAGAGGATGGACAACAGAAAAGTGGGTGAAGGGAGACATCAGTCAGTGTAAGATATGAAAAAAAAAATTATGAATTATCAAGGGTTCACGAGAAAGGGAGAAGGTGGGAGTAGGAGGACAAAAAAATGAGGAGCTCTGATATCCGGCCTCACGTTGAAAGAAAATGTGAAAATGATGGCCACAAGTGTACAAATGTGCTTGACACAATGGATGGATGTATGCGTTGTGATAAGAGCTGTACGAGGCCCCAATAAAATGATAAAAAAAACAAATAGTGAATGCAATGAAAAAGAGAAAATTAAATAAATTAGATGAGCTGTTTCATCTAACATGTTCAGCAGAGTGCCGGATGCGTACCATGCATTATCTCATTTATTTTGTTTCCTTGTGGTCAGATTTATCAGTTTCGTGAACTCTGCATTGTGTATTTTGCTTAAACAAAGGCCATAAAAATTATAAGTTTCCTTCAAATGCTGATAAGCCAGTTTTCTTTTTAATATTAAATCTTTGTTGTGTCTAGGATGTATTTTGCTGGACGTATAGTAAAGTATTTTTCTATCCCTGGAGACATACAAACATTTCTCCAAATGGCTGTCTACTTGTTTCACCACCATTTATTAGATGGTCTAATCTTGTCCCTACTAATGCAATCCCCTCAACCTAAAGTACTAGATGACACACTAAATCCTCGTATATTTGGATACATTCCTTCTCTTTGTATTTTGTTTTTATCACTTTATTTAATCCTGGGCTAGTGCCAAACCTGTTTTGTTTCGGATGGTTTCGTACTATACTTTAATAAGTGAGAAAGATCATTGTTCTTTATGTCTGTTAGTTGTTTTAAAGTTTTCCTTTGAAATGTATCTGAGATTATTTTTATTGTTTGCCAGTTATTGCTATGCTCCTTTATTATCTTTTCAAACTGTTGTTTATTTATAGTAATGCTGTTGATTTTGACTTAGTAATGTATATTTAGTTTGCTAAATTTCTATTTATGACATTCTAGTAGATTTTAACATATTTTTCTCGAGTTTTCCAGATATACAACCAAATCATCTACAAATACCAGTATCTTTGCTTTCTGCTTTGCACTTTTTATGCCTCTCATTCTATTTTCATTTTTGTGACTGCATATCATTTCCACACACTGCTAAGTAGCCAGGGTGATGGAAGGCATTCTTATTTTTATCTTGGTTTAAATTGTAATTCCTGGAGGCTTTCAAGTGATTTTGTTAGGTTTTTGATTTAATAAATGAATATTTGTAATAATTTGGTCATGTCATCTATTCCTTTTATTTTCATATTGGCATTATATAATTATGTTTTTCTTAAAAGGCCTTTTAGGATGATCATAAGGTTATCCTTCCTACTGGACCAATTATAGTTTAGATTTTCTAAAATACAAACATTCTTACATACCTGGAATCATCCCCACTTGGATATGGTACATTTTTTTTCCATTAGTATCCTGCTAAGTTGTGTGCTTTTTTCCCCCTTAGACTTCCACCTTGTTACTCTTGAGTAAAGGCAGCATCTAGTTTGATTTTTTTATTGCTGACTTAGACAGATACTCTCTATCATAATTAGTCTGGATTTATGGGAAAAGTGTGGGTTCCTTCCCACTCTCATTGATTTGGAGAGTTTGTGCTGCATACGCATCCTCTGTCCCAGAAAGGTGAGGTGCAAATCTCCTGGGAAACAGTTTGAACCGGAGAATTGGATGATGAGCTGGTCTATGGCCATTTGTCCTGGTAATTATCCCTTTTAGATTTTTTCCCCCTTTTCTGTCTGACCGACTTTCTTAGGGCCACTGAGCACCTGTAGGTATGTAGATGTAGCAGCCAGAATCCCCAATTGAGAACCCAGTTAGCATAAGAGACCCCTTTAAGGGACCCGATACCAGTCACTGTGCAGTTCGCCTGCCAGTCCTGAGCAAGAACCCTATCTGAGGGGGAAAGGTGGCTCTCGAGCTCTGTGAGATCCGAGGGACAAGGCAGGCTGCCCATGAGCACAGTGTGAGAGAGAATTCATGTCAAAGCTTGTAACCCACCCCAAAGGTACAGAAAATGTGCGTGTGATTCCATGGGAGGAGGGTCATCCAGTGCTCTGATTGCTGCTCTCCCAGCACAGTTATTAATTGCATCCCAAGTCACTGTCCTATAAAGTCTCTATGAGTTGGCATTAACTCAATGGGGCAATACGTTTGGGTCTAATTCACTCACAAAGGTGGTATAATTTGACCCGTCAGCTATCTAAGCATCCAGCATCTGGCTGCATTGAGTATCAGCGGAGAAAGAGCATGGGTCCACTTCATCAAAGAATGTGTCCCCTCTCTTGTAAATGACAGGGATTTCGAGTCCAATCAAGTGAGTCCAAATCAGGCTGGCATTTTAGAAGTATGGCTTCATGGTACCAGAGAGGATGTTTTAGACTGGAGCATAGATTCCCAAACTTATTTGACTGATGGATCCCTTTTCATGAGGGGTAAAAAATTAACCAGTGCTGGGGGCGGGGGGCGGGGGGGACCAACTGGTAAAACATTTTGTACTGTGGCTCATCAACTAAAGAACTCATTGGCATCAGCTTGCTCTTGACTCATAATGACCCTGTAGGACAGATCCGAAGTGCCCCTTTGAGTTTCTGAGACGGTAACTCTTGACGGGATTAGAAAGCCCTGCGTTTCCTCCTGCTGAAGGACTGGTTTGAAATGCTGACTTTGAGGGTAGCCACATTCCTCCTATTCATAGTGACCTTAGAAGACAAAGTAGAACTGCCCCTGGGTCTTTCTGAGACTAGCTCGCTGGGAGTAGAGAGCCGCCTCTTTTGTGGACAGGTAGTTGTAACCGAGGACAGTGTGGGCAGCAATCCAAAGATTAACCATTAACAACCAAGTGTAAAGATCCACTTCTGTAACACCTCCCTCCCCTCCCCATTGTTCAAGTGCCTGCAGGGGCGACATCACCCATTTTGGGAAATGCTGTTCTGGAGGGAGAATAAGATTTAGGAGTTTACTACTCTAAAATAGGAAGGGACTTCCTGTTCCATTTCAAGTAAAGCTTAAACCCTTACATTCAATTTTAGGAATAGAGATCCTTAAGCCTGACTTGTGTGTGTGTGTGTGTGGCATCACTGCCCTGGTGGGAGTAGGAGGCCCAGAATCCTGACTTCTTATGGCAAAATATTTTTCCCTATGTATGATCTGAGTCAAGAAATTGTTTTGTGTAGCTTGCTATTGTTTCTGCAACTTGTGAGAGCCTTCAGACCAAAATGATACAAGGAACCTACCACTGTTACACATATCACAGAAAAGGATATGTCACTCTGGGAGGAAAGCATTTTACAGTACACTTTTTACCCCCCAAACACTCTGCATAAAATTTCTAAGATAAAACCATGGTAACCAAATCAGCTTAGAAGAGATGTGTGAGTAGAAGCTAAAGATTTATGGGAATGCTAATGTCATAGGAGCGTGTAAGAAAAAAACATTGCCTACTAATTAATTTTTTAAATTTCATGTCAGTTGTCACTCCTCCAACTAGTACTTTTCAAATTGTGAAAACTTCTCTCATGGAGCCTTTATGTTTGTTTTGTTTGTTTTTATTTTTTGGGGGGTGGCATCACGGCTCTCTGGTGGGAGTAGGAGGCCCAGCCTTGCTCTTGGAGAGGTGCTGCTGGATTTGAACCGCCAACCCAGTGGGGCACAGTCCTGCACTCAACCACTACGCCACCGGGACTCAGCCCCACATGAAGCCTTTATAAACATCCTAAGTATTACTCTGCCGTTTAGACAGTTCCAAGAACTGTTAACCACACAGAGGAGTTTGTAAGAACATTCTCTCATTCTAAAAGCAGCAAGAAGCAGTATACTTATAAATAGATATATATTTGATATATTTATATTATTTTAGAGGGAACAAATTAAATTATTTTAATATACCAATTTATATTTCCATTGTTACATATAAGAAAGAAATGACAATTGCCAGTGCAACTGTGGTAGTAAAAAAATATGCTTTCTTTAAATAACTGCTCTTTTGAGTCTATTCCTTCTCTTTGATATGTAGCCAAAAATTGCTAAGAACAAATAAAATAATCTCCTCATTCCAAATACCAGTATATCCAAATATAATCTCCAAATGGATTTTCTCAGGGAAATATTTTTGGTGAGAATACATTTCTTTTTAATCAATGGATTTTGACAGTGTAATATTCAGGACATCATAACATATTCTTAAGTCTATTAAGCATCTTGATAAATCTTACAATGGAAAGCAGCTTGCATTTAAAGTATAGTGCTTAAAGAATTCTCAGGTCTCTGGCATTTAAACTGCTTCAATTACTTATAATAGAAAATATCTTGGACATCTTTTTAAAATTGTCTACACAGGAATTCAAATGTTATTTTTTTCTTCTCTTTTTTTTAAATGTTATTTTTTTCTAATGACTGTTTTTTAAAAAACTTACTGTGTTTTGGATGAAAGTAGTTTGAACAAATTGATTTGCCATTTGAAACTTAAACACATTTTGGTTCATGACACTGAGAATTCCTCAATGTTTATCATTTCTGTTTGTCTTTTCTTTGCTGCCCTTGTGTCTTCTGGTTTCTCTTGGTTGTTTGTTTTAAGTAGTGCATATTTACCTCATAGATTTCTCTCCAGTTTGACTGAAAATTGAGCCTTGAGAGTAAGTTTAATTCTAGGCTTGAAGGGTACCCAAAAGGCCAGTCTCAGAAGTTACAGCAGTCTCTATGGTCTTTCCTTTGTTGTGCATTTTGTTCCACTTTTCTTTCCCACTCCATCCAGGACTTTCTATTGCGATTCTTTTGGTAGCCAGGTACTATTTGCTTTCACGGTCAAGGAGGCTGTGGATTATGTGGACGATTAGTGCTTTAGACAATTTGTTTCCATCAATCTTTGATTTTCTTCACTGCTTTTTACTTTGGATGGGGCGAGACCAGTAGTTGTATCTTAGGCTGCTCACAAGTTAAGAACCCAGTTACTGCTGATTCCCCAAAGTAGGATGTAGAATGTTTATTTGGACTGTGCTGTGCTAATTGATCTTTCTGATTCCCCAGACGATAGCCTGAGCCTCTAGGTCTAGGACGTTTCTTCACAATGTCTAGGTAAGGCTAAGAAGTTGTCATAACTGTGCTCCTGTATGTTTGACTATATCCCCAGATGGATTTGCAGCATATGTACATAGGAAGAAATTTCCTCTGTCAAACCTATGTATGTTTGTGGATGTATTCCCATTTGCCTTCCCACTCACTTTCACAGGCTTTTTGAAATCACTGCAGCTCCTGCTATTTTTGTTGCTAAATTATTTTTCTTATTGAGTACACTATTAACTTTTAAGTATGAAAAGTAGATGCGGTGGTACTGTGGGATAATCATTGAACTGTTAACCACAAGTTCAGCTATTCAAAACCAGTAGCTACTCCAAGGGAGAAGGACAATGCTGTCTGCCCATAAAGATTGACAGTCCTGGAAACCTACCTAGAGCTGTTCACTATAAATAGAATTTGACTCGATGGCTGTAGGTTTGGTGTTATGTACCACATATAGTCAATTATAAGCTGGGTTTTTCAGCACATTTTTAATGCAGTTTTTGTGGTAAAATTAGGTGTCTTGGTGGATATTCAGGTCAGCTTCCACTTGAGTATATATAGTATAGTAGACTCAGTACAATCAAAACACCAGCCAGTATATCAGTAGAAACTGGCAAGTTGACTCTAAAATGTATGTGGAGATATTAAGAACTGAAACTAGCCTAATAGTTTAAAAGCAAACAACAAATTCAAAGAAGTTGCAATATCTGATTTCAAGGCTGTTGCAAAGCTACAGTGACTGAGACTAGGGTACTATTGTAAGGATGATCACATGGGCTAATAGAACACAGTAGTGGGGAAATGCTCTATTACAATTTTTAAAAAAGGTTTAAAAAAGGTTCTTAATTTAGGGCAGTGATGCCTAAAAAAAATAGTAAAAAAAAAGGTTCTTAATTTGTACATCATTTCTTATTTACATTTCTGATTTTGAAAACTTGTTTTCTCTCTTTTCTTTTTTAAACTAAAAGATAAACTAAAGCAAAAATCTTAGAACATAGAGTATTGAAGAAAATTCATTTGAGAGGTAACATTTATTCTGCATTTGAAGAAATCAGTAGATCATTGCTAGGAAGATAGTGATTGTTGGGTGTGGCAGACACGATGCCATTGAGACTGTGCAAACAATAACAGTGGACAGATTCTAGACATTTTCTGTTAAAAGGCTGCTGTGCTTTTCTCATTGAAGTGTTTGATCTTTATAAAAGGATTTACCCATCAGCAAAGTTATTATTTATCTCTTGAGTTTTGTTAGAGATTGCCCAGCATTCCTTGATAGAGATTTACTTTAAAGAAAGCTCAAAATGATAATTCTCATTAAAGTGGTAAGTGATTTCTTAAGAAACTTATGTAAAGTGGGACAAATTGAGATGTACAAACATGCGGCCCGCTGGGATGGAGGTTCAATTCCAGCAGCGGCTCCACAGGAGCAAAGGCTGGGCCTCCTACTCCCACCACCAGAGGGCAGTGATGCCCCCAAAACAAAACAAAACAAAAAGATGTACAAACATGATGAAATATGTAACTGTAGTTCTAAAATGCTTCCTCCCTCCCACTATCATGATCTGAATTCTGCCTTACAATTCTGCCTTACACCAGAGGATGTTCACTGGTACAGAGAGGAACCAGAAACATGGGGAATTCAGGACCAGTGGGGAGAGTGGCATCACCGGGAGGATGGAGGGAGGGTGGAGCAGAAAGGGGGAACTGATTACAAGGATCTACATATAACCTCTTCCTTTGGGTACAGACAACAGGGGATTGGGCGAAGGGAGACATCGGACAGTACTTGATAATGCAAAATAATAATAATTTATAAATTATCAAGGGTTCATGAGGGAGGGGAGGAGGAGAAACAGAGAGGGAGTGGAAAAAGGAGGAGTCAATACCAAGGGCTTAAGTAGAAAGAAAATGTTTTGAGAATGATCATGGCATCAAAGGTACAAATGTGCTTTGCATATAATAGCTGCATGTATGGATTGTGCTAAGAGTTGTATGAGCCCCAATAAAATGATTTAAAAAAGAAAGAAAAGAAAACTGCTAAAATAAAAAGAAAAAAAACCCCAAAAACCAATGGAATAATTTGAAACAGTACATCAGTGATATTTGAACAATATGAAAAATATAATCAAGGACACTGAATTGTACATGTGGAGGTTGTGGAATTGTAGAATGTTTTGTATGTTTTTTGCCACAATATAAAAATTTTACACAAATAATAGTTGAATATGGGAAAAGAAAAATGTTCTAAAATTGGTGTGCTCATACTTGTACAACTCTTCTTTTTATGACTGAATTATTGAATTATATGGCATGTGAATGAAGTGTTAATAAAACTGGAAAATAAAAGTAAAAACAAAAAAACTGGAAAATAAAAAGATGTTTAGCACAGAGGAAGGTAGGAAAGATAAAAGTAAAGAGAGAAGGGATGAAAGGAAAAAGAAAAGAAAGAAATAAGATCAACAATGAAAAAAAGATGTACAAACAGCAATTTTGTGAATATGATGCTTTTCAAAGAACAAAAATCATGTAATTATGTGCCCACCCTCCCAACATCATCACTGAGGACAAAAGGGTGCAGAGGCAGACAGAGCTGAGGAAACTGATGGCATCCAGCACCAAAGCCCACATAGAAGAAGCACACTGACTTGTGTGATCACGAGGGGTTGAAGGGAGCAGATATCAAACATCAAAGAACAAGAATCAAATCAGTAAGCATGAAGGGGAGAGCAGGGTGGGGACCCAAGGCCCACTTGTGGGCAATTGGACACCCCCTTACAGGGGAATCATGGGGAGGAGATGGGTCAGTCAAGGGACAGTGAGGTAGCAATGAAGCATAAAACTCCTCTCTTTCCTGACGGCTTCCTCCCCCCAACCACCACGATCCCAACTCTGCCCTGCAGGGCCAGCTGGACTGGAGGAGGCACACTGGCAGAGATGAGAACTAGAAACACAGGGAACCTGGGGAGGATGACCCCCCTCAGGGTCAGTGGTGAAAGTGGAGTTACTGGCTGGGTAGAGGGAAGGCGGGGTGGAGAGAGGGAGCCAACTATGGGGATCTACAGACTGCCTCCTAATCTGGAGGATGGTCACAGGAAGGAGTGGGCAGGGGGAGATGTCGGGCAGTATAAGACATGACAAAACAATAATAATTTATAAAGTAATGCCTGGGGGAGGGGGAAAAAAGGACAAGGGAGAAGGAAGAGAAGCACTTATCAAGGGCCCGAGTGGAAAAGCAGACATTAGGAGAATGTTAACAAAAGCAGGCATGTGAAGGTGCTTGGCACAGTATATGTAACTATGTATTGAACTATGTATTGTGAAAAGTGATGTACGAGCCCCCGATAAAATGATTAAATAAAAAAATAAAAAATCCTATTTTAAAAATAAAAAGCAAAAGCTGGTTAAAAAAATAAAATAAATACGATGCTTTTGGTGTCTTTAAAACACACATGTAAAACATTTCTTTTTACCCACTGTAAGGCCTTATGCAATAAAATATTTCTTTAAAGCAAAACAACAAAAAAGCCCCCAATCTACAAACTTCTTTCTGATATTTCATATTCTTAGGAAAGTAGTTACTAAAAATGATTCAGGTAGGTAGTGTATGTACTGTATCAGTGCAGATCTTTTTTGGACTTGCAAAAATACTAAAAGGTATTTCTGTCCTTATACTAGTATGTTTATGGAAAATTTTTAGTTCAGTGACAGCACCATGGCCATGGTGATTTTAAAGAAAGTCACATCAAATTATTCTTCATGACTCACAGCTAAAATATCATTGTATATAATCTGCTTCCTAACTACTTATTAGGTTAAACCTTAAATGAGTACTCACACATACCTACAACACAGGAAATTTCACCCCTTTTTCTGTGTAGCAATTTGTATTACCAACCAACCTCCTGCCCCGCCTCCCTCCGCCCCTTGCCAGACAGGGTAGAACTCCTCCCTAGGGGTTCTGAGACTGTAAGTCAGGCGTCCTCAAACTACAGACCACGGACCCCATTTGGCCCGCTGAGGACATTTGTGCAGGTAATCCCTTGGGCGAGCCCCGTAACATTCCGAGCTGACCTCTCTACCGGCTGCCGGGTGTTTTTGCTGCCACTGTCTGTCCTGCTTAGCAGCCAACTCATCCTGGGTCTGCAGTGAATTTTTTCATAGTTTTTTTTTTTTTTTTTTAACTATAGTCAGGCCCTCCAACGGTCTGAGGGACTGAACTAGGCTCTTGTTTAAAAAGTTTGAGGACCCCTGAAAGTTGTTATGGGATCAGAAACCCCATCTCTTACCAACTGTACACCAGATGGCTTTGATCCATTGATTTTGCAATCCATGAAGTGTCAGGATTCTCATTACTTTCCAGTTGCCTCCTACATTCAACTAGAACACCTCTGTTCATTTTTCAGAAGGATAGCTTTATAGAATCTCTTATAGAATCTCAAATATCTCTTGTTGAATCTTTTCTAAATACCCCACTCTACCTGGGGAGATGAAATTCAACATTGGACCTTGTATATACAGGAGTCAGTCTGGAAGTACTGCTACTAGGATTCTACTTCATATATGGAGGTGTTTATTCCAAACAAAATAGTTACCAGTGGATGATGGCAGATAAGTCCTCTCATTAGTCCAGTTTTCTTGGACTTGTTAGGGCTTTCAGGATTTTTTTTTTTTTAAAAGAAGGTTTAATTAAAACAGTGGCTTCTGAGGGGATCTACTAACGAGTTAAATTCAGGCAGAGAGGTCAGCTCAGAATGTTATGGGGATCTCCAAAGGGATTACCTGCACAGATTTTCTCAAAGGACATAAGTAATCATGGATGCTTATTATGAAGAAGTTTTCAGAAGACAGAAAACTGTATCCGTGAGAAAATGACCAGGAGAGTTGAGCCAAGGAATTGTTTCTCCATCATCACAATGCCCCTGCCCATTCTTTGAGGGTAGATTGGCCTGTCATACATGAATTTCTTTGGAAAGCCTTATTTCACCTTTTTTTTTCACCCTCTCCCCTCACCCACCTTATAGCTCTGATAATATCTCCTTAAACTTCAGAGGATGCCAAAATTGCCTTTTTGACATGGTTTAAGTTGAAGAGTGCAGGAAAGGGTTAGACATGCAGGGGTCCTCAAGCTTTTTTTTTTTCTCATTGATTTTATTGGGGTTTCTTACAGCTTTTTTTTTGGGAGGGGCATCACTGTCCTCTGGTGGTGGTGGGAGCTACCCAGCACTGCTCCTGAGAGCCGCCGCTGGATTTGAACCACTAAGCCCACAGGCCGCAGTCCCCCACTCAATCACTTACGCCACCAGGGCTTAGCCCTCTTAAAGCTCTTAGAACATTCCATTTATCATTTTTATCAAGCATATTTGTACATATGCTGCCATCTTCATTTTCAAATATTTTCTTCCTGAACCCTTGATATAAGTTCCTCTTTCCCCCTTCTTTGTTTTTAAATAAATCATTTTATTGGAGGCTCATACAACTCCCATCATGATCAATACATACATCAATTGTATGCAGACCACATTTGCACACTTGTTGCCATCATCACTTGAAACATCGTCCCTCCACTTAGGCCCCCAGTACCAGCTCCTCACATTTCCCTTCCTTCCCTACTCACCCTCCCCCATGAAACCTTAATAATTTACAGATTGTTAATACTTTTTCATATCGTATGCTATCTGATGTGCCCCTTCACCTACCTCCCTGTTGTCTGTAGCCCAGGGAGGAGGGTACATGTAGATCCCTGAAATTGGTTCCCTCTTTCTACTCTACCCTTCCTCCACGCTCTATGTATTATCCCTCCTGCCATTGGTCCTGAAGGGATCATCTATCCTGAATTCCCCATGTTTCTAGCTCCAGTCCTCAAACTTTTTTAACAGGGGGCCAGTTCACTGTCCCTCAGGAGGGCTGGACTGCAGTTAAAAAAAAATCCCAAACAAAACTATGAACAAATTCACTGCTGGCCCGGGATGAGTTGGCTGTTACGCAGGACAGCAGCAGTGGCAAAAACACCTGATAAATGT
>PVJH01004166.1:21074-51841 GCA_004026705.1 Nesogale talazaci
CAACCATAAAATTATTTTTGTTGCTACTTCACAACTGTAATTTTGCTAGTGTTATAAATCAGGTGACCCCTGTGAAAGGTGACCCCTGGGTCGTTTGACACCGCCCCCCCCCCCCCCCCCAAGGGATTGTCATCCACGGTTGAGAACTTCAGGATTAGAGATGGAGACGTCCACCTCAAGTGTGTACATCTAGATTGGTGTTTCTCATAGTGGGTGACACCACCCCCAGGGGGCTGCTGGAGCAAACCAGGGGGCACTGCTAGCGCAGATACCTAAATAGTATGAAAGTTTTTTTTTTTTTTTTTTGGGCATCACTGCTCTCCGGTGGTGGGAGTAGGAGGCCCAGCCCCACTGCTGGAATTGAACCTCCGTCCCAGTGAGCCGCAGTCCCGCGCACAACCACTACGCCACCGGGGCTCAGCCCAGTATGAAAGTTTTTAATTGCCGGGGGGGAGGGGGCACTGAGTAATTTTAGTTATTTTTTTCTGAGAAAGTGGTAGTAGGCCAAATTAGTCTGGTACTCTGTGATCTAGACATGTCCTAAAGCAAATAGTGTCATGTTTTGATCTTTTTGTTTAATGAAAGTTTTTAGATTTTGTAGCGGTCTTTTGGAATTATCCTCTCTTTCTATCATAGCATCTAAAACATTTAGTTTTCTTACCTACTTTGATCTTTCATTGGAGCAAGTGGTATGTGTTAGGTAATTAAATACTCAATATTGGGTGCGTGAGGACATGAGTGAAGAGTGACTTCTTACTGGGTCACCAGTGGTACATTAGAATAGATTCTAATTCTGCATGCCTGCTCACTGCCAGCCCAGTGGTTTCTGGGAGAACAGAGCACTCCTTTCCAGGCTCCTGGTTGGCAACCTCTATTGACATTCTCTCCTCACCCCCATGGTGGCAACTCTGTTACTGGGTCTCCTATTCTTGTTATAAGTGGCGTCTAGTCGACTTTTCTTGTAAGTTTATTCCTGAAAGGAATTTGGAAGTCTTTTGAAAACACTACAGGGATGTACTTCAGATGGAATTGCTCATGTCATTCCTGATATGTGTGCTATCATTGTTGTTACTGGGGGTAGCCCAAAGAGCCTGGGAAATAATCCTTTAGTTGGCATTCAGACTCCAAATAGAATAGAAATGGGCATCTTTTCCCCTCCTCTTCCATTAAAACTGCAACTCTTGTTATGAATTCTGATAATAAATGGCTTCATTGAAATCTTGCAGTTTATAATGTCCCCTGGCCAGAAAATCTTGCAGATATTTTACTATTAGAGCAAATTTCACTTTTAAACCATATTTCACAAAGTCATCAGTAAAAAGTTTTGGAAAAAGAACAGTCACCATCAAGTGATATGTTACCCAAGATGGATTATTGCTATTTTAGATGATTTAGTTGTGCCAGTGGTGTGGCTTTTTTATGAGTTATACCCTACATGATTTCCAGTAAAACTTGGATTGTAAGTGTAAACACCGTTTATTTAAACATTTAATTTGTTCCTAATGTAAATACTAAGTTGTTCAGTGTTCTTGCAAGTTTTTTCTTTAAAAGTCAGAATTGTCTATATATAGGCACATTGCATCTTTAATTAAATGAAGTAATTTTAAACCCAACTTTTTTGGTGGCAAGTGTTACTGAGGGATGAAAAAGTAATTAATTATGAAATAAGACACAGATTATCATCCAAGTGGAACATTTGAACTGTTCTCCTGGTTCTTGCAAGAAGATTTAGCACTTATGCATTGGTTTTCATTGTTTACAAATGTCTGCTGCAAAGGGAGCATGGTTTAGATAATTGAGCATAGGGTAGTACGGAATTTGTGTTTTATAAAAAAATATGGAATATTGACATCTCTGAAAGGATAGCACTTTCCACAAAAACAATAAACCACATATTAATGTCTTTGACCAGAAATTAGGTGAAGGTTCATTTTATTCCTCGTCTGTGCCTTTTTACTCTCCTGTGATGTTGATGGACTGTCGTGACAGTCAAGGGCCCCAGGTTTCTCAGCTGCGAACAGTCGGAGGAAACAAAACTGCCTTGACTTCTCTCTGCTTCCAATTTAAAGGCAGTTTTTAGCCTGGGAGATAATCCTGAAAGTTTTCCATTTTTGGAAATCTTCAATTATCCCCTGCCTCTCTTTCACCAGGGCTGATGTGATGGATAGCATCTGCTCTTCTTCATGGACATAGCCATTAAATTTAAAGTTCGAGAGTGACCTAAAAATGACTGTCTAATGTGATCAGCATGGTAGACATTGGTCTATTTGTTCATTCCAAAAACTTGTATTGTGTGACTATCATACACCAGCTGTTTTGTGGGTTGAGCATCCAGAGATGATAGAGATAAACATACTGTTGAGAAGTGTGCATTTTAATTTTTTGGTTCACAAATAGTAGAGTGGGAAACAGGTCAAAAGTTAAATTATCTGATACATCTGTGAGAGAGATAAAGTGAAGGTTATCATAGGATTGTCTAAAGAACCTTTCAACCAGAAATGCCAGGCCACATCTGAATTGAGTCTTGAAAATGGGAGTAGAAATTAATGAGTTAACATGGTGTGAAGGTATCTATTTGTGTCATGTTCTGTCCGACTCCCCGCCTGCTGAGGGATTACTGGTCCTATGATATTTTTCGTTCCAACTTTTGGGGAAGTGCCATACCACTTCTCATAGTGAAGGCACCATTTTGAGTGATATCTTTGTCTGGTTTTGGTATCAGGGATTTGCATTGCTTCATAAAGTCAATTCAGGTATATTCCACCCTTTACTCTGGAATAGTTGGAGTAGAATCATTATTAGCTCTTCTTGGAATGTCCGATGGAATCTACCAGGCCCTGACCCTTTTGGGGGGCTTCAGGGGATGTTTTAATGACCTGATAAACTTCTTTGTTCAGATTTTCTATTTCAGTTCATGTTAGTTTAGGTAGGTTGTGTTTCCAGAAATGTGTTCATTTCTTTTAAATTTTCAAATTTGTTGAAGTATTGTTCTTCATATTATTCTGTTATTTCCCTTTCTAGTCCTTCTTTGTGTCATTACCAGCTATTTCTTTTCCTTTGTTGTATTTGTCAATGGTTTCTCAGTTTTGTTCATTATTTAAAAAAAAATGAACTTCTTGTTCATTTCATTGCTTTCTGTTTCATTTATTTTTGCTGTAATCGGTATTATTTCTTTTTTATTTTCAAATTCCTGTTGGCTTATGTGTCAGTCCGGTTAGACTAGCGAAACAAATTGATAGATACGCATATGGATATAGGGAAAACGTTTATATATAAGAGGAATGGGACATTGAGAAAGCATTCCAACCCAGTCCCGTTCAAAGTCATAAGTCCGATATTAGCCCATATGCCTGATACCAGTCTATAACGTCTCCTTCTGACTCACAAAGTCACAGGCCAGTGGATGCAGAGTCCCGGCGCTGGCGGAGGTCTCCCCATGACTCCTCGCTTCCAGGATTCAGGGTCCATCAACAGCATCCAGTGGTGGTAGAAGCAACTCATCGCTGGCAGGGCTCTCCATGTGGCTTCTCCAGCTTCAGAGGTTGGGTTCCATCAGGGTGAGGCTGTGTGACTTCTCCTCTGGCTCCTTCAGCTCCTCAGACCCTGCCATCTTGATTTTTCCGTAATTCATTGTCTCTGAGACTTACTCCCAACAACTGGGGAGATAACTTCTTATTTCCATGAGGAAAATATTGCGAGATTTCCCACAAGTCTTAGGAGAAAGCCATGCCCACACAGAGGCCTCATTGGCTACTCAATGGCCATCTCCAGATAAACAGGCTAGACTCCACCCTTACATCTCAATCATGAAATTAACATAGACACATGACAGCCACCGCTTATTTTGATGCTATTTTTTGAATTGTTGCTTTTGGTTCTTTGTTTTAGATGTGTGTATGTACTGCATCACTGGGTGGGGACGAGAGTTGAAGAGGTAGGACACTTAAACTAGATGAAGTTCCCACTGATGTTGTCTGAGGTCAGGGACGTGATCCCAAACTAGTTTGTGCAGGATCTGAGAGTGGCTGAGATCAGGGTGCCTGTTCTCAAAGGAACTCTTTGAGGCCACGGTGAAAGCTGGGGGCAGGGCAGGTGGTTATGGAGGATTTTATTCCCATTCAGGGCAGCAGCTGCTTTCTGTTGGTCTGATGAGGTGGATCTCGTGAGTCTCCAGACTCAGGTGGGGCAGCAAGAGCCGAACTTAGAGAGTGGGTCTGACTTGAGGTGATATCATTGGACATGGTCACACTTCTGGTCATCAGGAGAGTTTGGGGAACAAGGAAGGCTCTCATCGTTCTTGACATCAGGTATGGGTGTATTTTTCGTGTTATCATGTTGATCTAATGCTGCTTGCAAAAGTTCAAGATAGCCATGCTGTGTTGTATCAGGACAGCTGGCAATTTTTCTCTCTTTTTGGTAAGCTTTTTCTCCCCGTTGCTGTTTAATCTATTTCTCTCTCTGGTCATTTGAAGCACAGGGTACTAAGACTATCATCTGTATCTCCTTTTTCTCTGCTTGGTTCACCATCTTGTTAGAAGTCACTCTTTCTTGGTTGTTCGGATTGCTTACATTGACTATGAAACCCTTTTCTGGACAATCCTCCTTTTTAAAACTCATTTTGAAAAAAAAAAAGAAAAAAAATCATTTTGTTGGGGGCTCATGCAACTCATCACAATCCATCCATCCATCCGTGTGTCAAGCACATTTGTTCATATGTTGCCATCATCATTTTCAAACATTTTCTTATATCATTTTATTGGGGGCTCATATAACTCTTAATCACAATCCATGCATCCATTCATTGTATGTCAAGCACATATGTACATGTGTTGTCCTCATCATTCTCAAAGCATTTGCTTTCTACTTAAGCCCTTGGTATCAGCTCCTCGTTTTTTCCACTCCCTCCACCCTCCATCAAGAACCCTTGGCAATTTATAGATCATTAGTATTTTGTCATATCTTACACTGTGATGTCCCCCATCCCCCATTTCTCTGTTGGACAATGCTACATTAAGAGCTTTAAGTAACTCAAAGTAACCTAAGGGGCATGTGCTATTTTCCTCATTTGAAGAAAAAAGAGAATCATGACGTTCTGGTGGTAATGACATGATCAGTGATCGACAGAGTTAGACTTAAAACCCGAGTTTTCCTGACTTCTTAGTTAAGACACAGTTTCCTCCAAAGAAAGGACAATCTCAAGAAGGAAGAAATAGTTATCAGGTTATTTAAAGAATCGTGTGTAGAGAAATCCTGAAATGTGACCCAAGGGCTTTTAGAGTGATTTGTTTATGTAAGAAACATTTACTAAGCACCTCTTGTGTGCTAAGCATCATGTATAACATGACCAATACTTTGTCAAAGTAGTAGTAGAGGTTGAAAAATGTAAAGACTTAAAAAAAAGTGTAGAGACTAAGTAGAAACTGCTGTAAAAATGCTTGATTACAAAGGGAAAGATAGAGTTAGGGCAGTAGTTCGTTTTAGGGATACAAGTAGCAGCAGTAGCTGCTGTTTTCCTATGACAAGTTGTTTATACACTGAGAAAAAGGCCATGTGGGGAAAAGCTAGCATTGAGAGGATTATTACTTGATACATGAAGGATCCTGAAGAAATGGAGGAAGATAGGGGTCAAAGTCTTAGTTCCCACTGGTTTAATTAAATTGTAAGTTGTTCTTAACATATATTTGTAGTGGGTGGAGAATGTTAGTATGATTGACTTGCTCATGGCTAGTGAAGACTCAACTAAACAGTGAAGCTTCTTATTCAAATAATCACTGTGATGCTTTATGTTTGATACATAATTCCCTTTTCTATATCCCTCAATTATTCTGTCCACATCTGTTTGTCATAACATTTATTACATTGAATTAGAGTCCCTGGTGTCTCCATCTTAGACAAGGAGGGAGGAGAGTAAGTGGAGACTATGTCTAGTCATCACCCCAAACCCTTGCTGTTAAGTCCGTCTGGCATATCCTCACTTCAGTAAGTGTTTATTGAGGCAAAGAATTAGTCAATCACTCTGAATTCCTTATTTGTACTGTTCCTGAATGACTTTTTTTTTTTTTTTTTACTTGAAGGGTTAAATAACTACCATAGATAGATTTTGGCCTGTTATAAGATTAAGTATATGGCACTTTTGGTTTGCCCACTTGTATTGTTTTGTATTGCTTTGCATCACTGCCTCTGGTGGTCATAGGCACTACCCAGCGCTGCTCCTGAGAGCCGCTGCTGGATTTGAACCGCCAAGCCTGGGTCGCAGTTCCGCACTCAACCACTTAGGCCACCCGGGCTCAGCTTGCCCACTTGTAAAAGATGGGTTGTGATATTTTTGGTTCTGAGAAAGCTTGTTGGTTATTTTTTTAGTATTGTAATATATTTATTTTAATTTTTTTGAGTCGGGAGATTCTAATTTATTTACACATTTTTTTTTTTGCTTAATGGGTTTCTTTTGTTTAATGGTAAATATATATTTATTCTTAAAAATGATTTTATTGAGGGCTCATACATGGTTTTCACAATACATAAATACATATACTGTGCCAAGTACTTTCACATATCTGCTGTCATCATCATTCTCCAAATATCTGCTTTTCCACTTGAGTCTTTGATATCAGCTTCCTATCCTTTCCCCTCTATTCATGCTCCCCCTTTCCCCACCAATTCTCAGTACTTTATAAATTATTATTGTTCTGTCATATCTTACTCTGCCTGACATCTCCTCCCACCCACTCCTCCGATGTCTGTCCTCCTGATAGGAGGTTATGTGTAGATCCTTGTAGTTGGCTCCCTCTCTCTACCCACCTTCTCTCCCCCCACCTGGTAACTCCAATCTCACCACTGGCCCTGAGGGCCTCATCTGCCCTGGGTTCCCCATATCTCCAGTTCCCCTCTCTTCCAGTGTACCTTCTCCAGTCCAGCTGGATTTATAAGATAGAGCTGGGACCATGATAATTGCGAAGAAGCCTTCAGGAACTAGAGGAAAGTTGCATGCTTCATCGCTACCTCACTGCACCTTGACTGGCTTGTCTCCAACCTGCGACTCCCTTATGACGAATTGCCCACAAGTGGGCCTTAGGTCCCCACCCTGCTCTCCCCCTCATTTGTAGTGATGTGATTCTTGTTCTTTGATGCTTGATACCTGCTCCCCTCGACCCCTCGCTTGTTGGTTACTTTTAAGGAAAGTCTGTGGTGATAATTTTACCCAGAGAGTACAGTATGCTTAAATATAATTTTCCACTTTAAAGTGTGAGAGGCAGTGTCTCAATTTATAAATTTCATTCAGTGTAATGATAATTTATTTTTTGTGGGATTTTTCCCCCAATCAGGCTCTGTAAAATAGAAAAGGATTGTATTTTAATAAAGTGTAACCTAATTTCAATGTGTGGTTTTATTATATATTACCAGAGAGACAGTTTTATGTAAAATACTTGGTTAAAATTTATTACCAAGCATAACCTTAAGGTGATTTTGAATGCCAGTTTCAGTTTATATTGAAGATTTATTTCATTTCTCTTTGTCTATTAGATTCTTTGATTTCTATAATAGGGTTTTGAAAATTATTCAGAAAGATTTGTGTTTTTTTACCTTATTTTTTACTAATACACTTATTTTTTAGGAAAGGAGTATCCTTTTATTTTATTCTAGATATTTTGATAGTTTTTTGATATTCTCTCCTAATTCTGATATGATTTAAAGGAAAACAAAATGTCTGATTTCTCTATGTAAATTATCAGTAACAATTGGTCTAGTTTTATTTTATTTATAGTATTTTTGGGGTAAAAATACACAATAAAACATACACTGGCACAACAATTTCTACATACGCAGTTCAATAAAATTGATTGCATTCTTCAAGTTGTACAACCATATGCTATAATTTTCTTTCTTTTTTTTGGGGGGGGGGTCACTGCCCTCTGGTGGTTGTGGGAGCTACCCAGTGCTGCTCTGGAGAGCCGCCACTGGATTTGAATAGCCAAGCCCGCAGGCTGCAGACACACACTCAACCACTTACACCACCGGGGCTTAGCTCCCATATGCTATCATTTTCCAAGTGTTTCTACCACCATTAACTTAAATTTACTGGCCCCCTTCTTGAGTTGATATTGTCAATTTGATCATATTTGGAGATAATGCTTTAATATAGCACAATATTCAAGGTAGATTTTTTTTCTCATTAAGCTAAACTATTTATCTCAGAGCAGTAATTTTTGGGATCATCCAGAAAACCTGTATTCCATTGAGATTTGTAATTCTCTCCTCCCACTACCCTTTGATCAGAAGTCTTCTATAGAATCTTTGATCAAAACATTCAGTATAGTTGGGAACCAGGCACCATTGGTAATTTGGCAAAGGAGGTAATCTAACTGTATGCTAGTTCTTCTTCTGCTTCTGGACACTCCTTCCTCTGCTGCTCCAGGCAAACAGAGATCAATTGTTGTGTCATGGATGGCCACTTCCTAGCTTTTAATTCCCCAGCACTATGCAGTAATCTAGGAGGAAAAGCAGAAGCATTAAGTATAATGTTAGCCTGATTGATGGGGTTGGCCCATGAAACCATGCATCTATACCTCCAGATATTTTTGTTTGTTTGTTTTGTGGGCATCACTGCTCACCGGTGGAAGTAGGAGGCCCAGCCTTGCTCCTGGAGAGCTGCTGCTGCATTTGAACCGCCAACCCAGTAGGCCACAGTCCGCACACAACCACTACGCCACCGGGGCTCAGCCCATACCTCCAGATATTTACGTAGCTTTTTCCTTTGGATTAAATTAAGTTTAATTTAAGTTAACCAGAAACTATGTTAGATGTTGTAAAGAAACAAAATAAAACTTTATTCAACAAACAAGGTTTTTGTAGGTATATCATGTTAAAGGTTTGAAATAAATTTATCACAGCTTATGGTGACCAATTGTAGTCCTTAGAAGTGTAAAAACTTGGGGTGAGCCCTGATGGCGTGGTGGTTGTGCGCGGGACTGCGGCCCACTGGGACGGAGGTTCAATTCCAGCAGTGGGGCTGGGCCTCCTATTCCCACCATCGGAGAGCAGTGATGCTCCCCCCCCCGCCCTGCCCCCCCCAAAAAAAAAGAAGTGTAAAAACTTTTGTTAATTTTCAAACTTTGTACTAAAAAGTCACTACTGTAATTTTTCAAAACTATATTTCCTGTGACTCTGGTATGCCTGCTTCCCTTGCCTTTCTGCCTCCAATGTACTATTTTACATGTTGATGTCATGGAATTTTCTTGTTTCAGAATCCTGTCCAAAAGATTCCTGACTCACATGAGATAACACTGAAGCATGGCACTAAAACAGTAAGTTTAAAACATTTGCTTATTTCCTTTTAATAACATCTTTCATGAAAAATGGAACTAACAAAGCACATTTGTTTTAAGGCTAATTACACAATCAACAGATATTGCAAAAATGATAAACATTTAAAGAAATAGAAATAAAAAGATAACTTTTCAGTTAAAATAGCCACTGCTGTTTCATTTAAAATAGGAACACTTATTACTGTCATTGTTATTGTTGGCATTTAGAACCTCTTTTTCTTTGATATACGAACATTACAAATGGAAGAAAGAATTGAAACTCAAATACAGTTTTGTTTTTATGCTGTGGGAAAATGCCTTATTGCCCTATCCTTATTTCTATATCAATAAAAGTCCTGGGTCTGTTCGTTTTTTTCAGATGAATGTTGAGATAAGGAGTGAACATTCAGTCACTGTGCTGTTCTCACATTATGCAGTCCTCATATTTATAATGCTCTCTTCTTTTATTTCTCTCATTTAGAAGTTAATACAAGTGTTTTGAGATGTAAGAGGAAATCTTGGCATATTATTGAAAACCATTCCATATGCTAATTGAGTGACTAGAAAGTGTATATGAATACAGGGAAGATAAAAACTTGTTTACTCTTTTGCATGAACTTCCATTTTGTAGATTTGTTGGAATTTACTTGTATTTTGTTTAGACGTTGAGGAGCAAATGTTGACTCAGTTTTTACCTTTCACTGCATGAAGAACACTGTCCCTCATATTTGGTAGGCCCTAGAATCAGAGATTTATCAAATTATAAGGATTATTTAAATTTACTTTATAAAAGTAGGTAAGTTTGGACTGAGCCCCGGTGGCATAGTGGTTGAGTGTGGGACTGCGGCCCACTGGCTTGGCAGTTCAAATCCAGCAGCAGCTCTCCAGGAGCAAGGCTGGGTAGCTTCCATGACCACCAGAGGTCAGTGATGTCCCTCCCCAAAAGTAGGTAAATTTACACTTGAGTGAGGATGTACCTTACCATAGGTAAATTTGAATGGATAATTGGATATTTGAACCTAGGCTTCTTGGTTCTAATACAGAACCTTATTGATTTTTTTCTGAGACTTCATTCTTTTCTGTTCATATCTTCTCCCACCACTTACAACTTTAGTCTCATGATAATATCAGACTGTTGTAAATCTTGGCAGTTGTCAGGATTTCCCCTCATTCATTTCTAAGTATGAAATATTTGAGGTAGGGTAAAGATTTTTAGCATTTTCAGCCCTCCTAAAAGATACTTAAAGTCACAGGAAAACAATATGAAGGATTTCACAGCACTGCTGGGACACAAAAAGGAGTGCGTTGAAGCAGCTGGGTTCATATGTAACACCTATCCTTTCATTTCCTGTGAGCCATTTAAATTTGCTCTAGTTTTTAACATTTTCTGCCTTCTTGGTGATTGAAGTTCTTATCCATTTTGTTTTTCTTGTTAGTTTTGTATATGAAATCCAGGATAGGTAAATCTATGGAGATTTTGGTCTAATGGATTAATGGTTCCTTTGGGGAATGGCAGGTGAGCCTGGGGGGAAATAGGAGAACCAATAACTACGGGTACAAGAATGAGGAAAACATTCTAAAATTGTGGTGATGTAGAAATGATTCTTCAACTCTTCTTGATGTGACTGAACTATTGAATTGTATATGTGATTTATATGCCAATAAAACTGTTGATGAAAAAAAGGAGTGCTTTAGGGAACTGGAAGTTATTGGGAATCTCTGACAGACTTTAGGAAAGTGGAATTAGGTTGAAAGAGGAGATTACAGTCTAACAAAAAGCAAATACCAACAGGACAGCTGTAAACGATGAAGAGGGTTCATGAGTATACCAGGTTGGCAGACCATGGGTATAAAGAGGTCCACATGGGTATGGGTGACATCCTCCCTGCAGCTTGTGTTTTGCAGTTGCAGCATAGCAAGAATGTGCAAAAAAAGAAGTTTTTAATTGTGCTT
The DNA here is from genome assembly GCA_004026705.1 of Nesogale talazaci. Taxonomy (NCBI): domain Eukaryota; kingdom Metazoa; phylum Chordata; class Mammalia; order Afrosoricida; family Tenrecidae; genus Nesogale; species Nesogale talazaci. The sequence goes on from PVJH01004166.1 coordinate 32,330, forward strand.
TCTGGGAAAGCTTATACCGGAAGTTATGTTGCCATTTAACAATTTCTACATAGTTTATTCTGATATGAGCTATATTTTAAACAGTGTGCAGACTTTCTCAAACCTTTCAGATGTGTACCCCAGAGAGTCCCATTTTCCAGGAAACTACTGTGTATTGTTCCTTCTTTGTTGTCACCAAAGAATAGAATTTGCAAACAAATGGAATTCATACTTAATAAGAAATCTCAAAGATAAGCACAATAGGAGAGAATCCGCACAAAATTGAGAAAAATGCGGATTTCATCACTTGAGAGGATCCGACACAGAAAAACGCAGAAGATAAAAGCCAGTTCTTAAACCTTGAGGGCAGGGGTCTGTGACAGGCATTCTGTAGATGGATTCAGGTCCACTGAGTCTTTTATGAGACTTTCATAGTGTTGAGTCTTAGGATATTTATTAAAGGAAAGTATGGAAGAATATGGGAGAAAGAGGGGACTTCCTATGCTTATGAAAACTTAATTTCAGAATCCCACAGAGGCAGTTCTATTCCTGCCTTATAGGGTCACTATGAGTTGTAGTTAATTTTATGGCATGAATTTGGATTTTGATTTATAGGAGAATATGTTCATCTTTTCACAAGAGGCCAGTCTTCTGTATACAATCAGCTCACTAGCTGGTGCAGAGGTTTTACATTCTACTACTACCCTAAAGGCTGACAGTAAAATAAAGGCCTGGGATTTTGACTTCCACAAAGATAAGAAAATTCTGTGGGGCATCTCTCCTTTGTGTAGCACAGGAGGTCACTGAGTTTCATTTGATTTCACATTTTGAATTTAGTTGTTTTGTTCTTGTGCATATTATGGAAAATTTTAAGTCTTAGGAAATAATGTTACATTTGTCTACCTCAAAATAAAAATCCCTGCACTACCAAAATTTTAAGACACATTTAGATTAGAAAGACATATTTGCATCATATAATGGAGGATTAATATGCTGCCAAGATAAAGAACTCTTACAAATCAATAAGAAAAATATTCCAATAGAAAAATAGCAAATAATGGGGATAGGGAGTTCATGGAAAAATACATGGAAATTACCAATATTAAGGAAAAGTTATGGTACTCTAAAAGTTCTCAGACATATGAACACTTTAATTCATTAAATTAAAATGTAAAAACTGATGTCGTGTAGCAAAATAGGTTTTTTTTTTAAATACATTATTGATGGAGTCTTATTAATCAGTAATTGTGAAAATGGTGTAGGGGTGACATCTGACATCTTTCGGCTGCCCAGGCCAGTTCTCACAAGGCAGCCAATAGGACAGCAGAACTGCCCCTGTGGGTTTCTCAGACTCTTTATGAGAGGAGAGAGCCTTGTCTTTATCATGCAGAGGGGCTGGCGGTTTCATTCCACTGATCTTGCTATTAGCAGCCCAACACTAAACCATGGCACACCACCAAGGCTCATGTCTTCTGGATAAGTTTGATTGAACGTGCAGGGGGTCTTGGAGTCCAAAGGATGCTCTCTGTTCTGACTCTTCTCCCTTGCTGGGAGTGTGATCTCTCCTTCCTGCTGCTAACTAAGATGGCTAATTTTATATCCAGCCAGATAGCAATCACCTTGTTAGCAGTCATTCACACCTGAATGCTAGAATCCAATCAGTATCCTCCCCCTACCTTCTGACCCAGAATTTAGGAAGATGACTTATTTTGTATATCAAATGATTACTGTTAGTCATTTACTTTTAAGTATGGTATTAGCTGTTTTTCATAGATTCCTTTTGTTAATTTGAGAGAAGTTCTAATTTTCCATCTATTGAGATGCTCATTTGATGTCTATTTTTTTATCATATTAATATTACTATTATAATTATTGCCTTTTAAGATGGCAAACCAACTTTGCGTCCCTGGGTTAAATTCTTTGAGCTGGCGACTGTGGGGTTAGCAGCCCAATGAGTTACTCACTATCCCACCAGGGCTCCTTATTGCTCTAGATTAGTGGGGGATATTTGAGCTTTCTTTTTCTGACAGGTTTCTGCCCTACATTGGTTTTGGCTTTTGCAGGTGTGAGTGTAATTGCAGTGAGTTTAGATAGATTTTGTCAATATATAGTTTTAATTACATTTATTATATTACATGTCATTAAATTTAAGTCTCCTTAGTAAGATAACTTATTTATAATGATTTCTTTTATAAAGCATTAGCATTCTCATATTGTCTTCTATACACGGTAATCATGTTATGTAGTCTTGCAGCTCTTTTAGCGAGCAATATATCTAGGAACTTCCTGTTTTGACAGAATGGTAAATGGAGCAAAAGAACAGCGAGTTACAGATTGGGTATTCACATGTGAATTGGACCGAGGAAAGTTCACAGGAAAAGAAAATATTTTATGCGACCAATATAAGTGCTATTACAATATGGTTAGTCATAAATTCAGCCTTGAGTCAGGCATCTGCACAAGAGAAAAATGTTTACTCGGTTAAATAATAGATTCTTATAGTTCCTTTTTAGGGTTCCTTATTTGAATTTTAAGTTTATAGTGTCATCATTTAGTTGTCTTTGCACTGCCTTATCAGGTTTCCTTCAGCTTGTTCACTGAAAAAGCTAACCTGTTTGTGAGATAACTTGAAGCAATTGCTTATCATATACATTTTCAATTATTCTGGATAAATGGTTGGTAAATTGGTGTTGGTGGTGGGGGACTGGCAATTAAAAACATGTTTTTTTCCTTTATTCCCAAAGAAATTATTTCCCCCCCAGAATCAAATCAGTTTTATTGGCACGTAATTCACATCATACAATTCAATAGTGCAATCATATTAATAAGAAATTATACAATCATTACCACAACCAATATTAGAACATTTTCTTTTTTTAATGGTTAAATCACCGTTAAAATGAGTTGTGTGATCAGTGTCAGTTCTAGTGCTCCCTTCCTCTCCCCCACCTTTATTGTTTACTTTCCCAAACCCCATCACCTCTCCCAATCATAAACCCTTGCCTGAGTTATCTCTCTGTATCTCTTTCTGGGAAACAAAACAGGAACAATACAAAACAAAAAAAATGATAAGGATATATTAATAATAATATAAAGATAAAAATAAAAATAATGATTAAGAAAGAAAAGACCGCCATCAATAGAAATTTTTGTCATGAAACAAGCAAGATATACTTGTACCTAGAACAAATTTAGCTTGGGTTAATAGGGAGTTCAGTTGACCAAGTATTAAATTCAGTTTGGCATAATCAGGATTGCAGTGATCATTGTCTGAGAGTAAGGCTGTTCCAGATCCTTGCCTGTGGCTATAGGAATCTGCCAGCAGCTTCATCTGACTAGATGCTCTCTCTGCAGACTGGTTTTAGTCTTCCACTGCCTTCCATAACCTTCTTCAAATTGGGTGTTCATAAGAGAAACTACTCTTATAATAAAAAGTCAAATTATATTGAACTTTTAGAAGTAACAACAGTAAATGGTCTATATTTCCAGTGCTTATAATACCGGGTAGTGGCCTAAAGAAAGGAAATGGGTGTGTAGACTAAAGTAGCTCTTGTTCAATTAACTACTATGCTTCTTTCTGCCCTCTCCCCCCAACCCCCAGGTATCTGCTTTGGGTCTGGACCCGTCAGGTGCCCGTTTGGTGACTGGAGGATATGACTATGATGTTAAGTTTTGGGATTTTGCTGGAATGGATGCTTCTTTTAAGGCATTTCGATCCCTTCAGCCTTGTGAGTGGTATGTATTGTACAACTTAATATCTTTATATTTAAATGGTCATTTGATAAATTTAATTCCATATGGGATGATTAATTTAGATTGGATTCTGTATAGGAATAAAACAAGGGAAGTGTCTATATAAATGTGTGTCTATGTGACTACTTACATACCTACCCCTGTCTGTCTGTCTATATATCTATCTGTCAATCATCTATCTATCTTTATTTTTTTTAGGCAGTTGTTTAGGCTGGCAAGTCCAAAATTCATGGGTCACTCAATAGACTGATAACTTCTCAGGTTGTTTGGGATGATAATCCCCAAATTTGTCAGTCAAGAGGTAGGCTGATGGCTCACAACCCTGTGGGAACTGGCAAATCCAAAATCTGCTGGTCAGGTGGCAGACTGTGGGTTCATATCCCAAGAACTGGAGGCCAGAGGATGACAAGATGAGTGTAAGGTTGAGAGTACAGGTTTTGCCTCTATCTATCTATCTATCTATCTATCTATCTATCTATCTATCTATCATCTATCTATCAATTAATCTATCTTATATGGACCACACCCTCATGGAAATGCACTCCCAACTAATTGGCTGTTCATGTCAGATCACAAAATAGAAGGTAATTGTATAATGTCTGCAATGTGCCTGAAAATCATGACCTAATCAAGTTGACACATAATATCATGTGCCATCACATTATATATTAAATTATAAGTGCATTGTAATTATATATTATATTAAATTATATTAAATTTAAATTATAAGTAAACTAGAACTATATATTAAATTATAAGTATAGTGCCATCATTTATGAAAGAAGTGGTTACTCTTTGGTGACATTTAAAGGTGTTGAAGATAAGCACATTAGGTGAAATTATGTAGCACCAGTGATTCCTGTGTGAATTGGTTTTGCAAAGTTATGCCTTTATTCTGAACCCTAGGGATAATATTTTACCTAAACTCATTATTTTGTTTTGTTTTTTACTTATCAAGGTTTTATTGGCATTTAGTACATATATCATACAAATAATCGTTTGGTCATACAAATGAGTTGTGCCTAAACTCATTGTTGACCTGGTTTATGTCATTCACACGGTGGATGTTCCTGTCTCTGGACACTGGTTGTTTGTTTCCAGAAATCCTTGTATACAAGTGGTGGGAAGGACCCCCTAAAGGGCTGCAATGTTTCTCAAGCATATAGGACAGGCCAGAGGATTATTTTTACTTATTTGTGTGTAAATGTTCTGCTAATTAAGGTCCACCTTGGATTAGAACTGGGTCTAAGAATTTGTTTCTCTAGCAGCTCCAGGTACTTAGGAAAATAGCCTATTAGAAGAAAATGACCTGGGGCTGAGCCCCGGTGGTGTAGTGGTTGTGCGCGGGACTGCGGCCCACTGGGACAGAGGTTCAATTCCCGCTCACAGGAGCAAAGGCTGGGCCTCCTACTCCCACCACCAGGGCAGTGATGCCTTAAAAAAAAAAAAAAAAAAAAAAGAAGAAGAAAATGACTGATGTATAGGTCATAGAAATTTTATTAATTTATACATTTGATAATAATTTATAAGCCATCTTCAGTAAAAGTTTGAATATTCTCTAAATAATATAGCAGACTTCTCATCAGTTGGGATGTGTTTTTAAAGATGAATGTTTTTAGTGATAACTAAATAAAATAGTCTGTGATTTCAAATGTTAACATGTCCTGATTCAGTATAGTGAGCTCTTAAAAATTTACTTAAAGGGCTGAGCCCCGGTGGCGTAGTGGTTGTGCGTGGGACTGCGGCCCACTGGGATGGAGGTTCAATTCCGGCTCCCAGGAGCAAAGGCTGGGCCTCCTACTCCCACCACCTGAGGGCAGTGATGCCTTAAAAAAAAAAAAACCATTTACTTAAAATATGTCATTATAATTCTCGTTTTCTCACATAAATTGCTTTCCCCCCTCCTTTACCATTATGTTGTTGTATCCATTGCACAGTAGAGCGCCTTGTTGGTGTAATGAATCACTCTTGGTTTATTAGCAGCAAGGTCAGCAGTTCAAATTCATTAGGTGTGCTTTGAGAGAAAGATGAGATCTTCTGTTCCCTTAAAGATTCATAGCCTTGAAAACCCAAAAGGAGCAGTTCTACTCTGTCCTGTAGGTTCACTGTGAGTTAGAATAGACCCAGTGGCAGTGGGTTAGGCATGACAGTGAGCTAGCAAAGGGTAGATGGGAAGAAATGGAATTCTTCTCCTTCTTTTTAAGAAACAGAATTCTTGATAATTCATATAAAATTAATGCAAAGTTTGGTCCTGCAAGCCAGGTTTACATTCTATGACAGGAATTATTAGTTTATATCATGAAGACTATTTTAACTTTGGCCTGTAATCCTTAAATAATGCCTTTTAGGACTCAATGTCTAATTTACCCTGCTCCTTTCTATTTATGTGTAATTCACTATTATTGGGAAAATTTTTTAAGCAGAGGAAAGTAGGTAGATTAGCATAATGAATTCTTTATATGTATTTAAAAGTTATAGTCTACTGTATTAAATTTGTTGAAATACTTGAAAGTGAGTTATAAAGAGATAACTTCTTCCTATTAAAACTTCAGTATGTAAAAACAAAACAAAACAAAGCAAAAAACTTCAGTATGTATCTTTAAAATATATGGATGTTTTCCTATATAAACATAGTCCCGGCTGAGCCCCGGTGGCGTAGTGGTTGTGCACGGGACTGCGGCCCACTGGGATGGAGGTTCAATTCCAGCTCACAGGGGCAAAGGCTGGGGTCCTACTCTCACCACTAGAAGGCAGTGATGCCTTCCCAAAAAACAAAAAACAAAAACAAAAATGTAGTCCCAAAATTACATCTAGCAGTTACTTAAGAATTCCTTAATATTTGCTAATAACTCATTCATGTTTCATATATTCCAAAATGTGCTGCTAAGTTGCGTGTTTCTCAAGGTCAGATGGCAAGAAATGGAATGCCCTGTATATACCTGTAGAGCTTTTGACATTGTCAAATTTCCCTCCTCTTTGAATTATCTATTTTTGTAAAATGACAAATGAATTTGTCATCGGGAGAGAAGGAAACAACATAGCTACATGTTTGGCTATCTAGGCATGCACTGAATAATGGATGTGCAGTGACCACTCACCAAAAGGTCTAGGGAAAAGTGACGTGATTGGTCACTTAATGCGCATCAGTGATTTACATATTGGCTTTTGTACTGAAGAGGTTGCCACAACATTTATACTTTATGCAATTACTCAGTTGATATGCGTGAAATGTGAAATGTGGCCCATGTTGTTGAAAGTCTCATATTACTTAATGAAACCTAGGTAAATAATATTCTCGTATATTAGAATTGCAGAACATGGAATTGCTTGTATTTTATGTAAGATAGAGAAATGTAAAACCAAAGAAAACACCTCAGTGGGATATATAGGTGGAAATAATTACTTTAGTCATGGAAAATAAATTATATACTCTCTACCCTAATCTTTTCAGGAGAAAGCTGAGGCCGTGTGCCCTTATAAGATTTACAGTCTTGGTAACTCTAAGGAATATTTCTGTTCTGTCCTGTAGGATAGGATCATGTGAGCTGGGATTGATGGCAGTGGTCTACCATCAGATCTGCAAGTTAATGACTAGTTAAAAAAATTTAATGACTAGTTTTGAGATTTATGAGCATTTATGCTCATAAATTTATGAGATTTATATGCTTTGCTTAAATTTCTGAGAGATTAGTCAACTGTTTAGTCATATATGATGCACTCTTGCATAGTTAGTATTGATTTAAGTGATTTTATATTATTTACATTCACTGTCAAAATGATCTGCAGTTTTTATTACACAGAATATTGTTTTCAACCACATGTTAATCATTTGTGCTAAATATTTGCAGCCTTTAAAGGTGGATTGACTCTATTTTGTATTAGGTGTATCTTGCTTTAAAATGATTGCAATTATAAATATTCAGAAGCCTATTAAATATTTATAATGCAAGACTTTTTCATTGTGTATTGTAGAGACAGTCTTCTTAGTGCATTTTGTGAATGGACACTAATTAGATTCATTCAGCTTTATAAATAACATTTGCTGTGAAGTTAAATAGCTCTGCTATTTAAGTTAAATAACTTTTAAAACATTTGTACCTCACACTGGTTTGCCAAACCCAGGTTCCTGGGCATATTCTTAGAGGTTCATGAATTATTTTCATAAATTCATTTAAAAAAACTTTGTTGAAGATTTGACTTGACTCAAATATCTGCATTTATTTGTCTTTATGTTCAAAATCTCTTGACTTCAAAAAAGTGTAGACATAGCTACTTTTGTCATACCTAATGAGAAAGGAACTAACTTTACAGAATTATGCACTATGACCACAATCTAATTTTAGAACATTCCGATCACCCCAAAAGAAATCTCATTTGCATTTGTGGTCACTCCACATCTCTACTCCCAGCTTTAGACAACCACTAATCTACATTTGTGGTTTCTGGGCATTTCATATAAGTAGAATCATACAATATTCTGTATTCAGGAGAATGTTCAGACTCTCTTCTAACATCCATTATGGTCTTTTTAAAAATTTTTAAATGACATTTTGCTTTCTTCCTGTATGAAGTCTTTGATATCATCCCACAACTTGTCTAGTTTCTGATTCCTAGTGTTCAGTGTGTCAAATCTGTTCGTGAGAGGATATCTAAATTCAAGTAGCATATACTCGGGGTTGTATTTTTGCATTCTTGAGCAAGCTTTAATTTTCTTCAACTTAAACTTGACCTAGCCCATGAGCAATGGATGGACTGTTCTATAGTCCCAGCCATGTTCTGACAGATAATTTTGAGCTTCTCCATTGTCTCTTTTCACAGATGTCGTTTGTTGATTCCTGTGTTTCCTCCTATTTGGCCCATGTGTATATACAACGAATAAAATTACCGTATATACTCCTTTATAATCTGAGTTTTTTTTCCAGCACATTTTAAAAACAGTTTTTTTTTGTCATAAAATTAGGTGTCTCAGCTGATTTTTCCGGCCAACTTGTACTCGAGTATATAAGGTTTTATTATGCAAAGTCATGATTGTTCCTATTAGCATGGCCACATTTTCCAACTTCTGACTATAACTGTTTCTAACTTTTGAACTCCACTCACCAGTACCTTTAAGTTACTTTCCTACTGGAAGATCTAAAATCTTTGGCTTAAACTGTTATCAATCCAGAGCAAAATAAGGAGCATATCCTTCTGGAACCTTGGGCTCTGTCTTATATCGAGCCATTAGGCTATAGGTTTCCATCTGCATTAACAATCAGTAAGTGCATTTTCAAGTTAACAGTTTCTAGTGACTTTTATTTTAAGATTCTCATTCATTTAATATTAACTGTGATTACCCTGAAAAATGAACTTTTGCAGTTGAGAGCATTTATCTATCATTCTCTTCTTTTCATTAAACAGTTGTAAGGTTCAAAGGAGAGAGGAAAAAAAAGAGAGCAACCTGCAACTTTTAATGAGTATTTTACCTTTCTGAGTAAATTTTTGTTTTAGAACTTACAAGAAATCTATTCCTAGAAATCAGAATAGATTCATTGCTGCTCTAATCATTGGGCATGGACTAATACTTTCTCCGCTAACTCAACTGACTGTGCCATAGCTAGCTGTCAGCTTTACTGTGGAGGGGAAATGGCATTGCTCTGTCAGACTTCATTGGAAACATTTTCTATTTCCTTTTCCTTAGGATACTGAGTTGTGTAAAACTATACTCTGCAACTAGATATTATGACAGTCAATGTATATGATAGGCATGAGTGTGGATTTTGAACCATCTTAGACTGAATTTGAATTCTGCCTTGACTCATCTGCTTGCCATATGACCTTAGGTAAACTGTTTATCTCATACCTTGATTTCCCTATCCATTTCTTAGGGCTATGATGATAACGATGAAATGAAATGAATTAATATTTCTAATGTGCTTGGCATGGTGCCCAGCACTCAATGTAACACTCAGCAAATGTTAGCTCTCTCATACCTCGTATTTAACTGAATGAATTTCAGTAAACAGGCTTTCTCAAATTGATAGTGCTTACGTTTCTCAAGTATTAGTTTCCATCATTAAGTTTTTGTGAGTGTTGAAACGTTGGATTGTGCCTCTGAAAAATCTCGCTGTTTACGTTCTTCCATCCAGTTTGATTTTCTTTTTAGGAGTTCTGTTTGTCCAGGTTGGGTTATTTATTATTTGGCCTCCATTACTTTTTGCTTTTTTACAATCCAGTTTTATTTTAAAAATATGATCTGTGATTGGTGAGATTCTCTTAAACCAGTCCATCTTTACTCATTTCCTTTTATTATAATACAGTGCCTCATTGCCTTTAATGAACATTAAAAACTGTCATCCAAAGCCAAATAAATCCTGACTAGAATTGATTTCACTCGAGTGTCACCCTATAGGACAGGTTAGAACTTCCCCTCTGGGTTTCTGAGACTGTAAATCTTTATGGACGCAGAATGCGTCGTCTTTCGGCCATCGAGGTGCTGATGGTTTTGAACTGACTGTGAGGTTATCAGCTCAACTTGTAACTCAATATACTATTAGAGCGCCTTTTAAAAAAATCATATATTTGGGGGTGGGGTCCTTATTGTGCGCAAATATTTGAGTTTTTCTTGGGAGAAATGCCTAGAATATTTATATCGCTCAATAAGAAATTGCCCAACTTTATCCTAGTAGCCGTACAACAGTACTTTGATGTCAGCAATATAGAAAAATTATAGTTACTTCACATTTGGGGGAGGAACCTTATTAGTGTCGTTAAGTGTTGGGTTGCTAACCTCAAAGTTAGTAGTTCAAAACCACTAACTGCTCCTCAGGAGAGACACGTGGCTTTCTACTCCCCTATAGAGTTACTGTATTCTTCTTTCCACTCTTTTCAAAGCATCTTTGTTTGGATTTGACTCATGAGTTTTCTTGTTTACATCTCACCTAGAATACTATATCCCATTTTTTTCTGTTTTCCCCAAGTACTCCATGCTAAACTCTTTTAATATTTTCCTGGTGCATTTTGAATAACCCTAAATTCTAGGCCACAAAACCCCCTATGACCTGGCTGAGGGGTCTTAATGACACCTTATATTCTCTTCTTGGCTCTAATAGCCATTGCCATGGCTACACAGAACTCAGACAGACGTCATCCTTGATGTTGTTAGGTGCCTTCGGGTCAGTTCTGACCCAGAGCAACCCTTTGCACAGCAAAACGAAGCACTGTGCGGTCTGGCATCATTCTCACAAGGGTTCCTCCTGCTTGAGCCCGTTGTTGGAGCCATTGTGTTAGTCTGGCTCTGGGAGGGCCCGCCTCTCTCTCGCTGCCCCTCCGCTTTCCTGAGTGCACTATCTTCTTCAAGGACGAGTCTCTCTTGACAATATATCCAAAGTATGTAAGGTGAAGTCTTGCCATTTTCCCCATAAGGAGCACTCCGGTCGTACTTCTTCCAAGATGGATTGGTTTGGTGTTTTGGAAGTCCACGGAGCTTTCCACATCTTGAGCATCACAATTCAAATGCACCGATTCTTCTTCTGTGTTCTTTATTCACAGAATAACTTTCACATGCATAGGAGGCACACTCTTCAAAGAGTTTTGTCAGATGCACGCTCTTCAAAGTAACATCCTTGTTTCCAATACTCTAAAGAGGTCTTGTGCAGCAAATTTACTCAATGCCATGTTTCATTTGATCTCTTAACTACTGTTTACATGAGCGTTTGGATTTTGCAGATCCAAAATCCTTGAAAGCTGCAATCTTTTCTCCATTTATCATGGACCTATTGGTCTAGTTGTAAGGATTTTGGTCATTGTTTTGAGTTATTGTCTACACTAAAGGCTGTAATCCTTGATTGAATTTCATCAGCAAGTGCTCATGTCCTCCTTACTTGCAGCAAACAAGGTTGTGTCATCTGTATATCTCAGGTTGTTAGTAAGCCTTCTTCCAATTCTTCATATAATCCAGCTTCTCTGATGATTTACTCAGCATACAGATGGAATAAGTAAGGTGAAAAGATACAACTCTGACACACCTTTCCTCTTTTTTTTTTTGTGCGGCATCACTGCCCTCTGGTGGTTTTGGGAGCTATCCAGCCTTGCTCCCGGAAAGCTACTGCTGGGTTTGAAGCGCTGAGTCAAGGCGCCGCAGTCCCGCACTCATCCACTATGCCACCGGGGCTCAGCCCCAACCTTTCCTCTTTTAAACCATTAGTCCCCTGTTCTATTCTCATAACTGCCTCTCATGAACAAACTGCCTCAGATGTACAAATTCCTCATGAACACAATGAATTTTTTTTGGAATTCCCATTCTTCTCAAGGTTACCCATAGTTTGTTATGTCCCACACAATAAACGTCTTTCTGGAATTGTCTCCCATGAGTCAAGATCCATTTGACATCAGCATTGATATCCCTTGTTCCATGTCTTCTTTTGGATCTATCTTATTCCTGTGGCAGCGCCAATCAATGTATTGCTGCTACCATTGTTGAATGATCTTTGGCAAAATTGTGTTTGCATTTGATATCAATAATATCCTATAGTTTGAGCATTCTGTTGTGTCATTTCTTTGGAATGAGAACAAATGTGGATCTCTTCCAGTCAGTAGGCTAAGTAGATGTCTTCCATATTTTCTGGCATAGAGGAATAAGTGCTTCCAGTGCTTCATTAGCGTGTTAAAACATTTCAGTTGGTATTCTATCAAATCCAGGAGTCTTGTTTTTAGCTGATGCTTTCATTGCAGTGTGAACCTCTTCCTTTAGTACCATTGGTTCTTACATATGATTCATGATTAAAGGAGCTTATTAAGAAAGTTAACAGGATCCAGTGCCAGAGTTGAATTGTTTATCAGGACATGTTACAAAGTTCTGTCGATTCTGCTAATAAATGCCCAGAGGGGTATGCTACTCCACTGTGCCTCAGCCTGCAGACACTCAGCTCTAATTCTTTGAGTCAGCAAGTACAACTCCAATTACTGTTTATACTCGAGTATAAGCTGACCCGAATATTCACTGAGGTACCTAATTTTTACCACAAAAATGGCATGAAAAATGTGCTGGCAAACCTCGGCTTATGCTCGAGTGTATTCGGTAAGTGTCCAGAGACACCCCACCTCACCACATAGCCTCCCATGCAAAAGTACTCAGCTGTACTTGCTTCCTGGCTTGAGAAATTCCATCACACTGTCTCCTCCTCTGGCTCATAGTCCTGTTGCCACTCTTCTGATGTCTTCTGTCTTCTGGTTTGAGGAGGTTCACTGTGCAGGGATCTTAGGCCCAGAGGATTCACCCCACTCCTGGCTCTTGCTGGTAATGAGATTTCTCCTCCTCATTTTTATATGGGGCTCATTTTATTATTTTATTTTATTTTATTTAGGGCATCACTGCTCTCCGGTGGTGGGAGTAGGAGGCCCAACCCCACTGCTGGAATTGAACCTCCGTCCCAGTGGGCCGCAGCCCGCGCACAACCACTATGCCACCGGGGCTCAGCCCATGGGGCTCATTTTAGATGCAGCAGAAAGGCACTCCAGGGACTTTTGTTCACAGTTATTCATAGGTGAATCCTATCAGTTATCTTCCCCTGCCACCTTACCAGACCTGTGCATGGGAAGTTGGTTTGGTTAGAGTTACAGACTTTAGATAGAAGAGCCACATTAAATCATTCACTGTCCCTCCTTGACTCCTATCTGCTTCTTTTCTTAGTGAATGCTAGCAAAATAGCCACAGGTTTTTGCATAGTGATCCTGCCAGTCCACCATTGTGAATGCTCTTCTGTAATCATTTTGTTGGTAAAGAAGATAAATATGGCTAGATGCACCAAATGCCCCTTCTCCAGAGAGTCCCGGAAAATAGCATCTTCTCTATTGTTTGCTCCTTTAATACCTTCTTGCATTCATTGCTAAATGATGCTTCCTTATAGCTCAGCTGCTAGGATTAACAGCCAAGTGTTGTTCCTAACATCACTATCACAATAAAAGACGATTGGGAATAAGTATCATATGTACTCGAGAATAGGCTGACCGAAATATCTGCCAATGCACCGAATTTTACCACAAAAACTATATTTAAAAATGTGCTGAAAAACTTGGCTTATCCATGAGTATATATGGGAATAGAAATTATGAGTTAGCTTTTTAAAATTATCGTCATTGGTTGATTGTTCTTTTTTTGGGGGGGGGCATCACTGCTCTCAGGTGGTGGGAGTAGGAGGCCCAGCCTTTGCTCCGTGGAGCTGAAATTGAACCTCCATCCCAGTGGGCCGTAGTCCCGTGCACAACTACTACGCCACCAGGGCTCAGCTCGGTTGATTGTTCTTGATCAAGTCAAATCAGGACCTGACATCCTCAGAAGATAAGAAAACCTATACTTTAATTACCCAAGTCTCTTAACTTTTAGTACTTGATACCCTAATTTAGCATAGAACTTGACTGTGAAATCATATAAAGCTGTTAATCCATACTTTGTTGAGTGTATAGTTTTATCATATTTCTAATTAATGATATGCATTTTTTCAATCCCTACCAATGATATGCATTTTAATGTAAAAGAAATGTTATAGATCGGTAATTTTTTTTTGCGGGGACATCACTGTCCTCTGGTGGGAGTGGGAGGCCCAGCCTTGCTCCTGGATTGGAACCGCTAAGCCAGTGGGCCGCAGTCCTGCTCTCAACTACTATGCCACTGGTGCTCAGCCCGATTGGTAAAATTTATATGTAATTCTGGAGTAAAAATTACTCTGAAAGTTTCTTCTTAGAAGTAATGATTTAAGAAGAAAGCAACTTTCTGCAACTCTAGTATTTTATGATAAATTATTATTTTGTTTTATTTTCTGGGGCATCACTGCCCTCTGGTGGTGGCCTCCTCAAGACTAGGAGGCCCAGTCTTGCTCCTGGAGAGTTGCTGCTGGATTTGAACCTCCAACCCAGTGGGCTGCAGTCCTGCGCACAACCATTATGACACCGGGGCTCAGCCCCTGATAAATTATTTTTTTAATTTTTTTTGGGGGGGGCATCATTGCCTCTGGTGGTCGTGGGCATTACCCATTGCTGCTCCTGAAAGCTGCTGCTGGATTTGAACCACCAAGCCCGCGGGCCTCAGTCCCGCGTTCAACCACTTACGCCACCGGGGCTCAGCCCTGAACAACTTTCTTTTTTTGTTTTTGTTTTTTGGGCATCACTGCCCTCTGGTGGTGGGAGTAGGAGGTCCAGCATTGCTGTTGGATTTGAATCACCAACCCAGTGGGCCTCAGTCTCGTGCACAACCACTACTCCACCAGGGCTCAGCTCTGATAAATTATTTTGTAAATTAGGCAGTACCACTCTTATAAGCCCTTAATATATTAAACTAATAGGTGATACATTATCAATTAATTTTGCATTAGAAATATGTTCTTAAATTTAAACACCAAAATATTGAAGCAGCTAAAGATTCATTTTGCTGTTTAAGTGCATGTTTCCTATTGTTCTTGTGTGGGAACATTTGATGGTGTTAGATTTGGTACCTTGTTTTATTGAACTGTTATTTGACTAGATAATATATATTGTGTGCCTGGAAGGAAAAAACAATTTCATCTCTTTTTATAAAGGAAACTTACAGGCTAGGAAACACTACAGAAAAATGGCCTGCAAATACGAAACTTTTCTTTAATCATTTTTTGACTTCATTTCCAGGACTATGGTAGAAGTCATGTTTAAACAAAGTGCAGAAAATCTGATAGCATTTCTGTTGTATATTTTGGGCAATAATGACTGATACATAAGTTAAAGACATACTGAATTATTTTGTAATAGATATGAAATAGCTTTGTATTTGGCTATCAAGATTTCATATCCCTCAAGTAATTTTAGAGATAGGGATGGGAGACAAGGAAAGCAATAAAAACTCCTCTTTGTTTCAGGACCTGTGCTAGGTTTTTTTTATGTGTGTTACTTTACCTCTTCATCCCAACCATATAAATCAAAACTTATTTCTCTAATCACCCCCCTCGCCCCATCAGTGGAGGCAGCCAGGATTCAGCGAGATTGTGCCGCTAGGATATGCACTCTGGCTCTGGAGTGCCCCTGTATGGTGCTGCCGTCCACTTCCACAACTTACTTAGAATAGGGGTCGGGCCTCATCTTCATCCAGCTAGTTAGCAGCCGAGCGAGGACTTAGATCCCTGGGCTCCCGACTGACATTCCGGTGCGCTTTTCACTACACCAGGATACCTTAGCTTCTGAACCCCCAGTGACAGCCCCTAGCAGCTGTGTTTATCTGTCTTGCATGTCCCAGCTTGTTTTGCTAGCCGTGCAAAAACTACTTAAAAGGATCCTCAATCTTCACCTTCCTGCTCCCCTCCACTTACCCTCTCATACTCCCACTTGCCCCGTGAATAACTTCACAGAAGGAATTGTGCAATGTCACTAAGCCTTCCTCTGGTGTCAGAGTTACTCCCTGCGAGAACATTCACTTCCTCATGACTCCAGTTTACCTCAGATTGGCTTTCCCTCTCTCCTCTTTGATCGGAATCATAGTTGTTTAGGCAGGAATTTGAGGAGCAGATGTTATACCCCTTGAACAAGGTCTTTAATTCTCCTTAGTACTATGTCTAATGACTCTTAATCCTGCCCTTTTAACTCTGGCTTGCAGAATTAAGAGCGAAGTGGGACAGGAACGGTGAGCTTGATGCTGAACATAGCATTTTAATGTTGCTAAAGTGGACTTCAGAGAGCACATGAAAAGCAGAGAGAAAGTGGGAAAATGTTGAACGTTTCTTTATACAGCTAAAAGCCTAGTGTGAACATTAGTGTGGCCTGGTGGAGAGCTTGCCTTTTCTTCACATCTGAGAGGACAATTGATTGGATTGGCCAAATGGCTGGAGAAATGGAGTCAGTGGCGATTTTTTTTTAAAAGCCGAAATATCCTCGTTTATTTATTAAAATACTTTTATTGGGGGCACATCTCTTATCACAATCCATAAATTCATCCATTGTGTCCAGCACATTTGTACATATACTGCCATCATTATTTTCAAAGCATTTTCTTCCTACTTGAGCCCTTGATAGCAGCTCTTCATTTTTCTCCCGTCCTTCTACATCCACTATGAACCTTTGATAATGAATAAAGTATTATTTTCATATCTTACATCGCCCTCTGTTGCCCTTCACCCACTTTTCTATTGTTTGTGCCTCTGGGAAGGGGCTGTATTTGATTCTTGTGATTGAGTCCCCTTTCTCCTCCCACCTTCCCCTTATCCTCCATATTATCCATTTTCACAGTATCCCAGAGATCCCGGTTTTGCATTTTCATTTCTGTTTAGAAATAAAAAATGAATTCTCATCTAAAACCAAGTAATAAAAACAGGGTAAGTGAGAAAAATGAGAGTACTTGTGAACCAACTTGTTCATTATATTCTTAAAGAGCTTTTACCTAACTTTTTGAACTATAATTATCAAAGATATGGACTACTTGGTGTATGTGTATAATTATCAAAGATAGGAACTGTTTGGTGTGTGTATCAAGTATAAAATTACTTTTTGATCAAATAACTTAAAATTTTTCGGGGTTCATGATTAATTGCTTGCAGTTTGGTATACCAGTCATAGCCTGGTTAGGAGAGAGAGAGCGTGTGTATAATTTGAAGAGAGAGTCTAATGTAAAGAATAATTAACTCTAACAGGGGGTTGGAGTCATGAGGGATTGGCTAGTCCTGATCGTAAACGTCACAGTCTTCACTTCAAGATGGCAAGAGCAGTGTAGTGGAATGGTGAGGCTTGAAAGGCTTCTACTCTACACCCCAAACCAAATCAAGCTCAATGCCATTGTGCCACTTTCTCTGTAGGGCAGGGTAAAACTGCCTCTGGGCTTTCCAAGACTGTAATTCTGTGGTAGTAGAAAGCCACTTCTGTGGAGTGGCTGGTGATTTCAAACTGCTGACTTTGAGATGATCGGCTTCACGTGTGACTAGTATGCCACCAGGCCTCTATAAGAACACCATAGCACTGAAATGAAATAGGAGTTTAGGAGGGTTGAAAATGTGTTCAAAGACATTATATGTAAATGGAAGAGGAGAGTAAATGGAGTCCGTGGCAGCTGCTGAGGATTTGTGAAGGAATGGAATACAGAATGTAGGTAGTTGAAATTTGTGTTAGACAAGAGGAGATTGACTTCTAACATTGTTGTTTTTTTTTTGGGGGGGGGCATCACTGCCCTCTGGTGGTCGTGGGAGCTACCCAGCCCTGCCCCTGGAGAGCTGCTGCTGGATTTGAACCACCAAGCCAATGGGCCGCAGTCCCGCACTCAACTAGCACGCCACTGGGGCTCAGCCCTGACTTCTAACATTGTAATTGAAGAGATCGAGGAAGAGAATTGTTGAGATACAGCTTAGTTTTGTAGCATTAATGAGAAGATACTGAGGCAGTTCTTGCCAGTTTCTTCTGAGAAAAGAGTAGAAGGAATCAGTACCTGAAAACAGTGGGCATTGATTGGTTGGGTTGAAAATTTAAGGTGAGCAGAGAAGATTTTGAGGTTACTGTGGGGAGTGGGAGGGAGAGCACTCACAGGATAACCAGGGGCTGTTGAGGAAGTCCTTTGAAGTTGGTGTTCCTGATTTTGTAGAATAGACGAAATTTGTCACTGTGTGCCTTTTTCTGGTAATGCTTAATGTAGTCAAAGTATAAACATTAGTGTTCAATGACTTATCAGACGCTTTTGTTTTTCTTTTTCTAGTCACCAGATCAAATCACTACAGTATAGTAACACAGGAGACATGATTCTTGTTGTATCTGGAAGTTCTCAGGCTAAAGTGATTGACAGAGATGGTTTTGAAGTAATGGAGTGTATAAAGGGAGACCAATATATAGTGGACATGGCAAATACCAAGGTAAGCATAAAACAGTTATTGTATAAGCACACATGCATGTGTGTACAACAGCTTCAGAAACTTTTTTTGAAAGCAACCGTTTCATTGACATATAATCCACATATCATTAAATTAAGTTGTTCACTCATATTTAGGAGAGTTGTACATTCATTGCCACAATCCATTTTAGAACATTTTCATTTTTCTTGAACTCATTGCTACTGGCTCACTTTCCTGCCCTAACCTCCCTTGCCATACCCCCAAGAAACCTGATTAAGCCAGTTCTTATCCCTATAGATTTGTATATCCTGGATTTCATATACAGAAAACTATGCAACAACAAATCAACAAAAAAACCTAAAGATAGTAACAATGTAAAACAAAAATTTCAATCAAAAAGCAAGTAGAAAAATATTAAAAATTAGAACAAATTTAAAACGGGTCAAGGAAGATCAAATGATAAGGTGTTACATGTTAACCTCATTACACCTTCAGTAATTCACTTTCTAATACACTCTGCATGACAGCTAGGCCATTCACATCTCTCAACTATGGTCAGAGGGTATTCATAGGAGGCTTAACCCCTGTGGGGTTGTATAAAGGGATTTGGGGCTTCCATTGTTCATAGTCTTATGAAAACCAGATGTTCACAATGTCTGATATCATTCCCTCCTTCCAATTTGGATTATATCATTTATGGTCTGTGGATCATAGAGGCTGGCATACTTCTTCCATGTGGACTTAAATTGAAGCCTCACTTAGATGGCTGCTTTTTCATAAACCTCTTTGAAGCCCTTAGTGTGTGAGGATGTTCTTAGATGCAATCAAAACTTTTTTCAACTCATAGTGATCCTTGGTGACAAAGTCAAACCACTTTGTGGAGCTTCTTGGTTGTGGTCTTTACTGCAGCAAATCGCCAGGTCTTTCTTCAGTAGCACCACTGAGTGTGGTTCTAATCTCCAACCTTGTGGTA
>PVJH01004166.1:51941-129865 GCA_004026705.1 Nesogale talazaci
CCCCCCCCCCAAAAAAAGAAAAAGCAACAAAAAAAAGTTTTTGGAAAATTGACATTATGAAAAAAAAACTATGCATGGATTTCAAAAATGTTATGCACCAAAATAAACTTGTACAAATTTGCTTTTCAGCATGTCTAAACAGGATCTAGTTTCAGCACTAAGAAGGATACCACATCAGTTTTGAAAAGCAATGTGAATTCTGCTGATGTTGAAGCAATAATAAATATCAGGCTTATGGTGAATTTTGGAGTGGAAGAATGGTGAAATTTATGGTTTTTTATGAAAAGTTTTGGAGATAACACCCCAAAGAAATCAGCAATTTACAAAGCTATAACTGGTCTTAAGAAGGGACGAGGGGGCTGAGCCCCGGTGGCGTAGTGGTTGTGCGCGGGACTGCGGCCCACTGGGATAGAGGTTCAGTTCCAGCAGTGGGATTGGGCCTCCTACTCCCACCACCAGATAGCAGTGATGCCCACAAAAAAAAAAAAAAAAAAAAGAAGGGACGAGGTGTTGTTAGAGATGCAGTCCCACCAGTGACCATTCACATCAACATTTGTGGTGAAGGAAAACAGGACACCCATCTCTAAATCATTCAAAAAGTACACTGAAGAACTGCCATTGCATCCTCCTATCATTTATTTTATCTTGCTTTTTGTTTTTTTGGGGGGGGGCATCACTGCCCTCTGGTGGTGGGAGTCGGAGGCCCAGCCTCTGCTTCTGTGGAGCTGCTGCTGGAATTGAACCTCTATCCCAGTGTGCAGTTCCGCACACAACCACTACGCACCAGGGCTCAGCCCTTCTATCATTTATTTTAAACCAGAGTTTTCCTTCATTGCTTCTAATGAGGTAGTTTGTTTCCCTCAGACTTTGAAGTCTGAACACATTCTTTGTTTGAGATTCAGGTGCAGCTCTTTACCTAACAGCCCATAAACCTGTGAATATCAAATTTCTGTAGCTTGTTGAGAACTATTCCTATAAAACACAACTTCATAGTAAATCACTACTAATTTAAAACCAAAATCATTTTAGTAAGTTATTTGTAAGTGAATTAAGTTCTTAGTTTTATAATTTCATTTATAGTATTTATCACTATTTTAAGTGCTTTTTCTATGGATTGCTTTCCACATGTTTTACTGTAAAACATTTCTGTGCAATTTAATTCTTTTCTTTTTTAAAATAGTTTTCTTGATTTAAAACTCACACATCATATACTACCATAGTTAAATTGCGTTGAAAGAGTTGTATATACATCATCAAAATCAGTTCTAGTGCTCCCTCCCCTTCCTGCATTCATTATGTGGTCCTCAATTCCCTCCCCTGCCCCATCCTGATAAGCTAGTACATTATTTGTTGTCTCTATGCAACCACTCCTCTCTGCTTCATAAACTGGGACGCATAGCAGAAGTAATACAAAGAAAAAACAAAATAGAAAAAAAAGGGGGTGGGGTGTGGAGAAAAGACCACTGTCAATATTAAGATAGCCACAGAGAAAAATCTCTATCTTGGAACAAGCTAGAAACATTTAAACTCATGGGCTGATGGGGGAAGAAAAGAAAAGAAACATTTAAACCCAGAGCAAATTCAGGTTGGGTTAACAAGGAGTGAGGTCAATTGACCAGATAACATACCATAGTTTCATCTGCCATAATCAGGTTTACAATGACCTCTGTCTGATACTAACGCTGTTTGAGTCCTCAGGCTTGATTTGAATAGGCAGGTACCCTGAGGTGGGTCAGGGGCTCTCACTGCCCTTCAGTAGTAAGGTGACCAGACGTCCCGCTTTTTAACAATTTGCCCGCATCCCGCAGCTTCTTAAAATTAAATAAATATGTTACAATACTATTTTTGTGTTCTATGAACATTTTTCTTGCTCCATATAGACCAAATTTTTAATCAAGAACTCCACTCTCCCCCCCCACCCCCCCCAGTCAATGGTGTCCCGCTTAAAATCTGGTCACTTTATCAATAGCCTTCTATAAATTGGTGTTCACATTTTAAGCCCTGATACCTTTTCTTTGATCATATTTGGATTATGTTATTTGTCATCTTTGAATCACAGAAAAGGGTGTGCTTTTTCCATGTGGACTGAGTTGACAACTTACTTAGATGGCTACTTGTGTGAATACAGCCTTTAAGATTCCAGACATTATTGCTGTTGATAGCCGGGATTCTGTTGATGATATGACCAAAGTGTGTGCGTGTGTGTGTGTGTGTGTGTATGTGTATCAGGGTAGTGGGGAGGGAGGCAAGTTTCAGAGGAGTCTAGACTGTGTGATCCTTTTTTGTGAAAGATCTTATGAGTGAACCTTACTAAAGGAAAACCTTTATAAGAAATTTTAGTATTTCCTTCCTCCAAGTTCCTTAGGTTTAAACAGTATTTTGATATCCAGTCTTTCAAAAAATTTCCCTGTATTACTTGAAGATGAATATATTATTCATGTCTTCTCATTGCAAAACACTGTTTCCTAAGGGATAAATGATTTTAAATGATTGGTGTATTTTTACTTCTATAGATGTTTTAAGTGATATTTAACTCCAGATATACTCTGAAAAGTACCATCATTTAAGTTCATTTCATTTCTTTATTTTGAGATATTCTAACTTAATTGAAACCCCTTAAATTTTTCTGTTTTTTTTTTAACATGTTCACATCATATTTTGAACCCATTTTGTATTCCGTAACAACAAAATATTTCAGTTTCGTCTTATACTTCTCCTTGGATATTACCAATTTGTTTAGTAATCTATGGCTCCTTTTAGTGAGGCATTAGTATTTAGAAATTAAGAACTAGGATGTAAGTTCCTTTTTGTTGGGAAATTATTGCTTCTAGGTTCTTTCAGAAGACAAAGTTGGGGTGGAGATGGGGCAAATACCCAACTTTTCTTGCACCTAAAAAACAATAAGTTCATATTGATATATCCAATTTCAGCCTTTCCACATTCCATATTTTATCCCCTCTTTCAACAATGAGAAACTTGGTCCCTAAATCATAAATGTATTTGCACTTGGATTCCCACTGGGAATGGAAGGACTAAAGATTGACTCCAAAGCAGACATGGTTGGCCTTACCCAGGAAATTGAAAGGTTCACTGTCTCCTGGCAAGGTCATTACCTGTTTTTGTGGTGGGAGATGTTGGGACCTTTAGTAGGATTATAGAAAAGGCCTAGCATAGCTATTGATGATTATAAGGGAAATTATTAGGATGATTTTAGTACCTTACTGGTTATAAATGTAAATTAGCAGAGAGGTTCATGTTTCATATTTGTGTGTTATTATTCAGGGGTCTGAGTGCTTTAGTAAGATGCAGTTGTAAAGCTGGATGGGGAGAGGGTTATTGGAGATTAAAAGTTGCTTGTAGGAACAGCAAAACCACATGCAGGATTCTGTTGCAAGAATAGTTTTTTTGAAAGTAAAAAATTGGAAAGAGGGTGCTTTATGGTTAGTAGATAGTATATTGATATTCTAAAATATATTAGATGATACATACTTTGAAATAAGTAAATATTGGAACTTATTGATGTCAGAAGAGGAACCATTTGGGGTAATAGCAGAATTATCTATAGCCGAGGTTGCAGAAATATGTTGGAAGAGGTGGTTGGAGTTGAGCAAGTCAAGGAAGAATGAGTTTAGGGTGCTCTTTGATGTGTTCTGATAGTAGAATTGCTTGGGACATGGACTGCAGATTCCCTGAATCTTATAAGGCAGTGACTAAGAGTTGATGGATTACAGCCGGTGTAGATAAAATATGGTATATGAGCCAAATCAAGCCTGCAGCCTGCTTCTGTAAATAACAATTTTATTGGATCTCAGCCATGTCCTTTCATTTACTGTTGATGGTGACTGCTTTCTTGGTACAGTGACAGAGTTGAATAGTGGACTGCAACAGAAATGCAGCCTTTAAAGCCTAAGACACTCTCTGGCTCATTAGAGTAAACATTTGTCAGCCCCTGAATTCAATCTGTGAGCAACATGTACTTTCCAGCAAAACGTACTCACGAAGTTTTGCTTACCATTTCTGAAGGTTTGGTGATTCCTGAGAGTCTGGATAGTTTCTGGTGAAGAACACAGTGTGTAGATCAGAGTTCACAATGCATTTTACTGTGAAAATGCTGCTTTTCATGTCGTCATAGTGGTTTCCTCTGGTAGTTAGTTTGCCATTTTAAAGACTCGAGTTCTTCCGTTTTGGGGGATGTGGGACCTAACTAATTTGGTGGTTACTAAGGGTCCTCCACCAGTGTAGTTATTTTGCAGCTGCTGTCACGGGGGAAGGAGCTCTGGCAAAGTGGTTTGTAGTGGGTTATATGTTGAGCTGCTAATTGCAAGGTCAGCAGTTTGAAACCACCAGCTGCTCCTTGGGAGAGAGATGAGACGCCCTACTCCCACAGATATTTACAGTCTTGGAAACCCGCAGGGGCAGCTCCACCCTGTTCTATGCAGGGTCACCAGGCGTTGGAATCGACTCGATGACAATAAGTTTGGGTTTTGTTTAGTCAATGAAGGAGCCACAAGATAGACTAGTACATACAGATGACCACACCTCTGTGTGCGTGTGTGTGTGTGGAAGACAGCAATGTTGGTCATGGATTAGAAATGTCCTCGCTCCAAGAAAACCACAACATGTTATTAGAAACAAATACTTAGTTCTTTCCCCTAGCATATTTCCAGTTAAAGCTATTAAGTTAAGGAAGGGAATCTTTCAGGAGGATTTATGTTTAGATAGAGTGAAAAGATAAACTAGTTTATTCAATGAAAAAAGTGTTTTAGTCACTAACTGTTCTTTAATAGGTGTCACTTTAAAATTTTCCTCCACTAATGTTAGCCATGTTACTGTATCTGTTTAGATCCATGTATGAATCCTTAGTTGAACTTCATTTTTGTTATGACTAATTTTGGTCACTGTTTTAACACAAGGGCACTTAACATTCCCATGGCCTTTGTCACGCTCCTGCCTTTACAAACAAGAAACAGCATTCACAGACTTTGAGATTTTGTTTCAATCTAACCTAGTATTTGTGCGCTTAATCCAGGTTCTCAAACAGCTAAGGTAGACCACATTGCCTGGTTGTGCCTTCTGTTATAGGAGTCTTTTTGTTTTAAACCTCTTAAAAACATGCTTTCTGTTTCAGGCTGCTGTTGCAGCTCAAATCCACAAAAAGCCTCTTTTCTTTTGGGACTTGCCTTTGAGAGATGCATGGGTGAGTTACTGGGTTGCTGTTAGGCTAGACTTCATGGAGTGAGATGGGCGGGGGGGCAAGAAAGGGGGGTGACTACACAGCAGCAATCTGTAACATCCCTGAGTCTGAGATGAGGAAATGAGATTGCTACGTTGAGAATTGACAGAATATGTATCAGATTAAGGGAGCAGATCAAGAAGTCATGGAGATGGAGCTGAATCTGCCAGAAGCGGCCATTGAGGGTGTGGCACTGTGTGCAAGAATGGGGATGCTAGCGCTGCGTTGTCTTAGTTACCGCTGCTATCACAGAAATAACCACATGTGGATATTTTACAAACAGATGTCTGCATTTAGGGTACTGGCTGTAGGGAAGATTTCCTGTCCGTGTTCTCTTAGAAGGAAGCTCCTTGTGTTTTCACCATCTGTGGGACCAGATTTCCTTGAAGATCTCCATGTGTCTTGGCATCAGTCTTTTCCTGGGTTTAGCTGGTTCTCAATGCTGAGAGTCTCTAGTCCAAAGGATCACTCCATCCCAACTCTTCCTTCTTTGTGGTTCTGAGACCCCCATCTTTTCTGTTGGTTTCTCTCTCTCTCTCTCTATCTCCCTCCCCCTCTGCATTTTATACAGTTCTATAAGAACAGTAATCTACAGGTAAATGCATAGAAAGACATGCAAGCTGAACAGATGTGAAAAAAAGAATGGGACTTGACACATGAATATTAGGTTTGTCAGAGGATATGTCTACATATGTATTTATGCTGCCAATATTTTCATGATCATAGTAGAATAGTGTATCTTTGGAGTGTGGAGTTGGGTGGTGGTGGGGCGCTGGGGGCTGGCAGTGTGCTTGGAAGATGCTCCAGCAGCAGATACTTACACTATTCTAGATTATTGTACAAAATTGTTTATTGCCAGGGAACGCTGAGTAATTTTTGTTATCTGTTTGATAACTCTGTATTTAAACTTTATTTTTATTTTTAATGATCACACTGGTAGTAGACACATGTAAAACACAGAAGTTCATGGGTAAGTCATAGATAACCCTGATTGTGTGTGCACAACTCTGTGCCCCACACAGTTGAACGCACACAGTCTTCATCCATGTTTGATCACTCTACACACACACACTCTCTCCCATTCCTGATTCCCAGAGAGATCAGCTAGGTCTTCATTTGAGATTAGTATTGCGAAAACTGGCAGTAGAGTGAGCTCACCAGACATATTTGCTAAGACCAGAAACCTGCCCATATATGGATGAGCACCACCCAGACGCCCTCCCCCCATCTCCTTTGAAGCTACATTTATTGTCTTATGAACCAAAAAGAGAATGTAAACAAAAAAGGAGCTTGAGACAACAACCAAACTACTATTTTGTTGTAAGTGTAGTGTGTGTGTGCTGAATAATTTTTTTCTGAAAAGACAAAATAAGTTTGGAAACTTAGGTAGTAGAGCATATAAGGGAAAAGTTATAAAAACTTCTTTGACATCACCAAACAGAGAATGAATGAGTCATTGGCCCTGGAGCCTCAAGATAATACTCTTTGAGGGACTTCTAGGTCAATTGGCATTGCATAGCTCACAAAGACAATGTTGTACAACTTAGCTCTTAATAAGTAGCTAATAGTCTTTAAAGCCTTTGCGGACCACCTAAGATGAAACTACTGGAGCAAACATTGTTGCTAGGTGCCACCAAGTCAGCATAGTGACCCTGTGCACAATAGAATGAAACATTGCATAGTCCTGTGCCGTCCTTACAGTTGTTCCTTTGCCAGAGGCCACTGCTGTGGCCACTGTGTCCGTCTATCTTCTTGAAGGTCTTCCTTCACTGTACCAGCACAATGTCCTCTTCCGGTGACTGATCTCTCCTGACAGTATGTCCAAAGTATATAAGATGATGTCTTCCCAGTCTTGCCTCTAAGGAACACCCTGACTCTGCTTCTTCCAAGATCCTTTGATTTATCCTTTTAGCAATTCATGGTACTTTTACTATTTTTCCCTAGCACCACAATTCAAATCCATCGATTCTTCTATGGTTTTCCTTATTCACTGTTCAACTTTCACATGCAGATGATGCAGTGGAGAATATCATGGCTTGAATCATGTTCACCTTAGTCCTTAAAGTAACGTCTTTGCTTTTTAGGACTCTAAAGAGGACTTCTGCAGCAGATTTGCCAAATGTAACATGTCTTTTGATCTTTTGACTGCTGCTTCCATGAGCATTGATTGTGGATCCAAGTAAGACGAAATCCTTGACAACCTCAACCTGTTTTCTGTTTATCATGATGTTACTTATTGGTCCAGTTGTGAGACTTTGGGCTTCTTTACATTGAGTCATAATTCATACTGAAGGCTGAAATCTTTCATCTTCATGAGCAATACTTCAAGGTGTCATCACATTCAGCAAGCATATCTGCATATCTCAGGTTGTTATTAAGCCTTCCTCCAGTCTTGAACTCACATAATCCAACCTCTGCTTATTTACTCAGGATACAGTTTGAACAAGTACGGTGAGGGGATACCACCCTGACACCCACCGTTCCTGACTTTAGACTTTGCAGTATGGCCTCTACACAACTGCCTTTTGATCCATGTACAAGTTCGTCATGAGTACAATGAAGTGTTCTGGAATTCCCATTCTTCTCAAGTTTATCCATAGTTTGTTATGGTTCACACAGTCAAATGTCTTGGCATTGTCAATAAAATATAAGCAGACATCTTTCTGATATTCTCTGCTTTGATCCAAGTTCATCTATTCCTGGTAATCCCTAGTCATTCTGCAGACTGTGCAGAATGGTGATGTCATTGCCAAACACTGGAGGTTCTTTTAGAACGGGGAACTTTATCTTTCAGGTGCTTCAGAACTGTTGCCTCTAAGAGAGATAAAGTATTTCAATGTCTTTGAATCACAGTTGAAGTGCATTTGATGACTAGAACTAGATTGTACTCCTATGTCATGAATGGAAAGTAGACTAGGAATGTTGACATTTAATATTTCAATGTATGTGGTGAAGGTGGTCATTCTGTCTTTGATCCAGACTTATCTATTGAGGAATTTCCCAAACACAAAGAGGTTCAAGTTCTCTGTGTTTAGGAAGAATGAGACAACTTTATTGTAGTTACTCTGTTATACAATTGCTTGATTTAAAAACCTTGGTCTCATCTGTGATTACAACGTAGATCCACTCCCTTAGTGAATCTTATTGTGTTTGTCTTTTAAGTATATCCCAAATCTACTCACTTCTCAACACTGCTGTTATTCTGCCCTTCAAGTCACTGTCATTTTTGTTTGTTTGTTTGTTTTGTTTTGTTTGGCATCAGTGCCCTCTAGTGGTGGGAGTAGGAGGCCCAGCCTTTGCTCCTGTGGAGCTGGAATTGAGCCTCCATCCCAGTGGGCCGCAGTTCCGCGCACAACCACTATGCCACCGGGGCTCAGCCCAAGTCACTGTCATCTTTCACTTGAACTACTTTGATGTTTTCCCAGCTAGCCCTCAGCTTTCCACTTTCTGTTCTTTATTTTAGTCAGTAGTTCATACTACTAGTATTTATTTTGATGTTGTAAATGCCTCACAGCCTGACTTTATCCTTTTAATATGTCTCTATCACTTCCAGTTTTCCTAGATTTATATTTGGAACATTCCATCTTCTGATAATTAATGGATTTGCAGCTGTTTTTTCTTATTTTGAGTTGCACCCCATCAACAAATGAAGACCTCAAAAGTTCCGCTCCATCCATGTAATTAAAATCGACTCTACTTTGAGGTGGCAGTCCTTTCCCAATTGTATTTTGAGCACTTTTGAACTTGAGGGGCTCTTCTTGCATTATACCAGGGAATATTCTGTTGGTGTTTGTGAGGTTTTTCAGTCCCTCAGAAGTGGACCTCTTCTTCCTTCTTCCCAGTCTGTCTTAATCTAGAAGCTCCTTTAAAATGTGTTCACCATGGGTGACCGTACTTGTCAGAAAGCAGCCTCTAATATATCATCTGGGTCCGGTGGGCACACTTGTACAGCAATAATGAACGAGTATAGTAACGTCATAGAAAATATGAAAGATAGACATAATAGAGTCAGACGCCACTCGTGGTAGCACACTCATATCAGCCCTGCTTGGTGGTCCACGTGGAGAGAGAGTGGGCAGGAGGAGGAGGAGAGGACATGGGGAAAGGGAACACAGAGGAGAGGGAGAGGAGTACGGAGAGAAGAGGCAGTCTAGAGAGAGTCCCTTTATTCTCACTAAGCCTTATATATCTTTTGGGAGCATGCAAGCACCCTACTTGCAGCTAAAGATATACATCACAGGAAAGGGTTGTGATAGGTAAAACATTACTGAGGGGGAATGATCTAGGAGCATTCACATAATTGGAAAGGGTGGTATTGGAGGCCCCATGTGACAAGGGTAGACTCCAGACTCCATGGACTTGACTGAACAGGTTTGACTAGTTTTCTGGCTCTTCACAGAGATCATTTACAGTAGTGTGTGAACCCCTCTACCAGATTGGTGGTTAACAGACTTCAGGGAGAGGTAATCTATTGTTATATAACAGCAGGGGATGAATCCTACAGCCAAAAGTCTGGCAGGCTGGAACCTTCAGGGAGAATGTCTCTAAGTTTCTGACCTCTTACCAAATGTTGCAAATAGTTTCTAATATTTGCCTAATATTTTGGAGGAGATATAATTGTGGAAAGTCTTACATTCCTCTGACATGTCTTGGTATTTGAAACACTGGTGGTATACCTTCCAGCATCACAGCAGCATAGACACCACCACAGTATGAAAGACCAACAAGTGGCGCTTTGGGTTTTAGACTTTAGTTATGTATTATTTTTCTTGAGCTGCTGTGTGTAACAAATTACCACAAACATGAAGGCTTCTGGAACTTATGCTTTCTATCAGAAATTTCTTGGGAACATCCTTCCAGCGTCTGAGCCTCTGACTATGTGATTTTGCTTTCTGCCTCTTTTCTTCACCTAGCCATCTCTTTGTGTCTCCATTTCTGTTTCTTCTAAGAATACATGCCATTGGATTTAAGCCACACCTGATAATTCAGGATGAGCCTACTCTGAGATCCTTAACTTAATTACATCTGTGATTAATATTTTTCCCAAACAAGATCACATTGCTGGTATCTTTTTGGGGCTACCTGGGGGTTGGGGGGTGTAACCCAAATAAAAACAGAATTGTGCTAGGTGAATAGAAGATTTTGTATTTATACATTTCCCCCCCACTAGGTGAGCATCCAGCAACTCACCCTGAGTTAATGCACCCAATGGCATCACCTGGGAAGGTTCTCTTTAGATTCACTGGATTTTGCAAAAGCAGTTGCTCCGACCTCGTTTTTTGTGATGGCTGATTTAAAAGAATAGTGTTGAACTGTGAAATTTTGTTTCCTGCTCAGGAAAAATGCTACATAAACTGTGGTTGATGTTGAACATAGTTTACAAGGGCAACAGTATGGGAAAAACTTCGGTATATGAGTGCTTTTCTTGTTTCAAAAGAAGTGATATGTCAATTGATGACACAGTTTGTTTTGGAAGTCAGTCAACTTGCCAAATGGATGAAAATGTCAACTTTTAATGCATTGGGAGTTTGTTCCACCAAGTCAGACTGTTATTTAAGCTTTCTGTTTAGAGATTCTGAAAAGATTTTTTTTTTTTTTTTGGCATCACTGCTTTCCGGTGGTGGGAGTAGGAGGCCCAGCTCCACTGCTGGAATTGAGCCTCCGTTCCAGTGGGCCGCAGTCCCGCGGACAACCACTACCCCACTGGGGCTCAGTCCTGAAAAGATTTTGTATGTGACAAAAAACACCTGATTTGTTGGAGGTGGCGGACTGGTTTTGCCACCATGACAGTGCACCTGTTTTTGCAACCATCTAGGTGTACCAGTTTTTGGAAAAAAACAACATGCCTTTTTTGCCTCATGCACCTTAGTCACCTGACCTCGCTCCATGCGACTTTTTTTTTTTTGTTTCTGTGAATCCACAGGGACATGAAAGAATGGTGAGTTGAAGACGTAGAAGAGGTGAACAAGAAAATGAGGGAAGTGCTGTCCCTCATCCAAACAGATGAGTTTGAAAACTGTTTCCAAAAATGAAATTGCAGAGTTGACAAGTATAATAGAGAGTACTTTGAAGGTGATAAGGCTGTTTTGCAAAAATTTAAATAAACACAGTTTTGGGGTGGGGGGGATCTGTGTTTTTTTTTCCCCTGCTTGCATTGCTTCCATTTTACCCTTCAGTGTATTTGTTAGTCATTTGAAATACAAAAGGGCTCCTTTCTTTCCTCCCATTTGTATTGGACTTTAAGTATTCTAATCCTTATTTGTTTCTGAGTATGTGAAACATTAGCATGGTCCCAGAGTCAAATAAACAAGTCAGAGATATAGACTTTCAGATTGTGGTGTTGTGTTATAGAGAAAGTGAACCCTTGCTGTGCTAGAGAGCAGTGGAGCAGGTGATATTTGCTTAGGGGTGATATGGAATATGTCTTTTTCAACATGGAAAAGTGTGTGTGAGGACTGATGTGGAGACGGAACTGGGCTCATTGGAAGAACTGAAGAGAGGCCAGTGAGTTGGTTCATATTGGACACCACGCAATCGATTCCAAATCATACAGTCAAGGTCAGAGTTTCTCAGAGTATAAATCTTATGGCCCTTGGAGAGACTGATGGGCTTGAACCTCCAACCCTGTGGTTAGCAATCCAAAGCATACCCAACAGTACCACCAGAGAACATAAAATCACTGATCAGGAATCAGAACATTTAAATTGTCATACACTGGTAAATAAGTTGTAAAGATAGCAGCATGTAAAGTAGTGAATTTTATTTAAAAATTTTAGGATGTAAAGGTTTAGAATTTTATGTTAAAAATTTAACTTTTATCTGATTGTTATGCTGAGCACAAGAGTTAAGGCAGAGTTCTTACTAGCATATTTGTAATAATGTTTTAAGTGACCCGGAGGCATGAGATAATGTTTACCTATGATTGGTAGGGGTGAAAAAGAAGAAGAGTAGCTGGATTTAAAATATATAATGTATTTTGATAGAATTTGCAAAACTTGTGAACCTGGGTAGGTAGAGGCAGGTTTTATGGGTTTGGGTTCTGGGGGAATTCAGGATGACTTCATGGATTTAGCAAGAGCAGCTAGGAAAGAGCTTGTTTGAAAAAGGAAGTGGGTCACTGAGCGTCTAAAGGCGTAATGGGGTGGGAGGTGGGGCATTACTCTCATTCAGTCCTTGAATGTAGGAAGAACAATCGGGTCTTGTAGAAGGTGTGCCCCTTGATCACAAACACTGAGGACTAAAAGGGTCTAAGTGTGGTTTGGTAAACAGGTGCTGGGATATGGATCCAGGAAAGAAAGGGAGATTGGACCGATGGATTATAATAGGACCTGCTCACTCTTTAACAGAGGGATAGTCATCAACTCTGGCTCAAGACAACAGTTAAACTTGGAACTCTATGTATAGTCTCTCTCTCTCTCTCTCTCTCTCTCTCTCTCTCTCTCTTTCTCTTTTCTTTTGGTATCTTTCTTTGTAAGATAGGCAGGATGAACAATCCCAAGGAGATAGCAAGGGTACCCACGGTTCTGGGAGGGAGGCATGGGGAAGGAAGAGGCAGGGATGGGGGTGGGAGAGCAGTGAGCCAATAGCAACAGGGACGGGAATAACAGGGAATCTGAAATTGACAGTGAGGAGGGTGTAGCATTCCTGGTCATGTTTGATCAATTGAAATGTGTACAAGAGGAATTACTGAGAGGTGAATGATGGATAAACATGATAATGGGGCAGGAGGAAAGAATAAGAGGTAAAAATTATAAAAATTTAAATATAGATATGTATATAAAATATATTAACCTGTAAAGATAGGTGTCTGTCTCTGTATATGTATGTGTGTATATAAATACAATCAGGAAACAGATGGACTTTGGGCCCCTACTTAAAGCTTACCTCAGTACAAGAACAGTTTGTTTTAATAATGTGGCAGTGTATGTTACTCATCTTCCTCACATGATTGCTGAAGAAAAGTGCATAAACAAATGTGGTAAAGAAAACTGATGGTACCTGGCTAATAAAAGGCATAGCTTCTGCGATCTTAAAGGCTTGAAGGTAAACAAGTGGCTGTCTAGCAGGGAAGCAGCAAAACCCACATGAAAGAGGCACACCAGCCTGTGTGATCATGAGGTGTGGAATAGGTATCAGAAGTTCAAAAACAAGCAGTCAAATTGACCCCAAACCCACCTGTAAGATAACTGGGCAGTCTCTCTCAGAAAGACCACATGGAAAGGATGACATATCAAGGGCAGAATATAGCAGTGATGAAACACATACATATCCTCTAGTTCTTTAATATTTCCTCCTCTTACTCTTATGGTCTTCATTTTACCTTATTAATCTTGTTAGACCGCTGTAACTTCATTTGTATAATTAAGATAGTTCAGTGCATGAAATCCAAGATAGATAAGCTCTTCAGAAATAGTAATGAGAGTAATGATTCCCTGCAAGTAACGGAAAAGGAGGGGGAGGGGATAAAGAATACTGATAGCAATGATGACTATATATCTCCACTCCCACTTGAGGAGAACAGATAACAATTATTGGTGAATGGTTGCACTGGCTTGTGTAAGATAAGGCTATATACACACATACATATACATATATATAAAATATAACAATAAGGGTTCTCCTGGTGGTCAGGATGGGGAGGGAGGGGATAAAAGGGAGCTTATATCAAAGAATTCAAGAAGAAAGAAAATGTTTTGAAAATGATGGTGACAGTAACTGTACAATTATACTTAATCTAATTGAATTATGGATTATTATAATATCTGTAAGAATTCCCAATAAAATGATAAAAGTAAAAGGGAAGTAGGCAATATGAATCAAGTTTTCCTCATATATTTGAAATGTGTGTGACATGCAAATAGAAATGTCAAATAAGTAGATGGTTTTGAGTTCGGAAGAAGAGAATGGGAACTGAAATTTCCTTTTAAGCAGGCTGGCCCTGGATCAACGTGCTTTAGTTCATGGTTATAGTAAGACATTTCACCTCCTTGGGCTCTATTTGTATTTGGTAAATGTGAATAGAATTTTAGGACTCGGACTAGCTATTATTATGACAAACTTGTAAAGATGGTCTCCAGGCCCATATGTATGCTAATTCCAAATCATGCTCCCTAGTGAGTTACAGTTATTTTCCTTCAAAGTCATCCCAAAACCAAACCAAACTTTCTGCCATCAAGTCAAGGCTGACTCATAGTGTCTCCAAGACTAACTGTTCACAGGAGTAGAAAGCTCCATCTTTCTCCCAGAGAGCGCTGCTGGTTTTGAACTGCCCACTGTGCAGATTGCAGCCCAACTTGTAGCCCATACGCCACCAGGGCTCCTCTGAGACGTCTATATATGTACATAAAACCAGCCCTGATGGCATTGTAGGTTAGATGTCGGACTGCTAATCACAGCGTCGGCCTTTTGAACCTGCAGACTGCTGTGAAGAATGATGAGGCTTTCTGTTCCTATAAAGGTTTACAGCCTCAGACCCCCAACTGGTAGTTCATTAGGGTCTCGAGGACTGGGAATCAGTTTGGTGATAGTGAGTGATGAGTAAATGTGATTGCAAAAGATCCTGCTCCCCACCTTTTTAAATGACTTCTCTGTTAGCATAGTTTTTTTTTGTGTGGACCCTTTCTGAATAGTAGTTTCTGTGGTCATCATTGTTAAAAAGTATAAGGTACTTTTTTGGCCCACCAGACAATGGCCTGTTGTATGGGACTACTCTAGATGGCTTTGTTACTTAGGAGGGATGTAAGTGTATGTGTGTGCGTGTGTGATTTGTTGGATAGTTGATCTGGTCTATCAGTTTTCACAACGTATTCTAAAGACTGTTTTTCTATTATGTTTTATATTTAGAGGGGCTAATTTTCTGGAATCTTCCAGAAAATTTTTACTTATATATTGTTACTCATGTATTATAAATCAAATTGACACATTTTTAGAAAATGTGGATGTCTCCCTTAGTCCTTTGTTTTTACCTGGCTCATTTTTTAGTACTTTTCAGT
Organism: Nesogale talazaci; assembly: GCA_004026705.1. NCBI lineage: Eukaryota > Metazoa > Chordata > Mammalia > Afrosoricida > Tenrecidae > Nesogale > Nesogale talazaci. The sequence continues at coordinate 67,167 of PVJH01004166.1, forward strand.
AGAAGTCCATTCAATAGGGGGGAAAGATGGTCTCTTTAACAAATGGTGCCGATATAACAGGAGCTCCATTTGCAGACAAATGGAACAAGATTCATACTTCACACTGTTCACCAAAGTAACTCAAATGGAATTAAAGACATAAATGTTAAAACTAACATTCATAGATAAATATCTGGAAATTGACATCAGGACAAAACTACAGAGCACTAGTTTCTGGAGTATATCGACTATCACACAACAACAAGGGCATGAACAATAGGACAAATAAGGTCATCCTAAACTTTTAATATTTATGTTCATCCAAATATTTTACCAAAGAACTAGAAGAGAATCTGCAGATTGGGAAAGAGTTTTTATTAACATATCTAACAGCTTTGCTCTCTAAAATATATAGCAAATTTCAACACCTTAACAGTAAAGGGACAAAAAAATGACCAAAGTACATGACCAAGCACTTCATTGCAGAGGCAGTCAGATGGCTGTCAAACACATGAAGAGATACCCCAAAAAAACAACCCCCCCAAAAACAGCGAGTACCAATTTACTTGAATAAAAATGGCACTGATTTAAAAAAAAAAAAAGGAAGCAACAAATGCTGTCGAGATCATGGAGAAACTGAACATCTTATATTCTTCTGCAGTAGTAGGATTGTCAGTGTTAATACCACTATGGGAAACAAGGTGAGGCTTATTTAAAAAGCTGGAAGTAGTACTAGCTTATCATCCAGCAACCTCAATTCTAGGTGTATAGTTTAGAGAGCTAAGAGCAGTGAAATGAATAGACATAGGCTCACCCATGTTTATTTTAGCATTATTCACAAAAGCAAAAAATGAAAACCACCTGAGTGTATATCAGTGGACACATGGATAAACAAGTTGCGGTACATGCACACAATGGAACACTATATAACAATAAAGAATAATGATGTGTCTGCCAACTATCTGAAATCATAGATGAATCTGAAAGATAGTGAACTATGTGAATAGACCACATGTCACAACAGGGCAACTATTGCATGATACCGTTTTAACAGGTTTGCCAGTGATGGGAGGGGAGAGAAGTGGGAATCACCTACTGCTTACTAGATGATATGTAAAACTTCTGTTGACGAGAAAGGCAATATATAATATGAGAGAAATCGCACAACTTGACTAAGGTACATGAAGACACTGGGAGCTATACATATCTGCCTACATTGCCAGTCATGTGGTAACATAGGAAGCTAGGTATGACATATGGGTGTGTGACTAACAAACTCCCATGACTGTATCTTAATATACCCATTTAACCCAGAATCCCAGTCACCTTCAACCAAATAACAGATGGACTTGTAAAAGAAGCATCAATGTCCATGAAGAATGTGCGTCTTTAACCAGTAAAGTGTATAAATCCAAAGAAGGACTATTGATATAAAGGCAATGAAAAGATGACAAGGAGGGTTAAGACAAATGGATTGATGGAGACAGGGTAGGCCGGTTGAAATGGTGAGAATTCTGAAAAATTACCAGGATTGTAACCAATGCTGCAGACCAATTTGTGTATGAATTATTGTATTAGAATCTGTCTTGTAAATATTTACTTAAAGCAGAATAAGGCATTAAAAAGATAGGAAGAAGAAGTCTAAGTGTGATACGTTGGTTTCTGATTAATTTATGTTTTATCATTTTTTAGAATATATTTTTCTTTAATTTTTTAAGGGTCACACAGCAATGCTTCATACTGGCTCATGGCATCCCAAAATAAAGGGAGAATTTATGACTTGCTCAAATGATGCGTGAGTATTATTTTTAATCTATTTAACACATTCCTGTCTTCAAATATTTAATAGTCTTAACAATAAAGTAGGAAGCAATAGTAAAAATAGCCCTGGTGGCACAGTGTTACGTGTTGGGCTGTGATTGGTAAGGTCACAGTTCAAAACCACTAGCTGCATCTTGGGAGAAAGATGAGGCTTTCGATTTTCGTAAAGAGTTATGGTCTCGTAAACTCACAGGGGCTATTCTAGCCTGTCCTGTACAGTCGCTATGAATTGTCATTGACTTGATGGCATTTAGTTTGTAACTTTACTTTGCTTTTAGCTGATAGTAAAAGATTAAATATAGAAACAATGAAAATGAGAGTTCGTATAAATTCCAATAGTATTTATAAGGTGACACTCTGGGTCAGATTGATACTATTAAGTGGACAAAAAGTGCTTTGAAGGTGTGATTGTAATTATTGTGATTATTTAGTTTTTTTTAATAGTATTGATTTCCATCTTAGTGAACTAGCTAGCAGTAAGTTAAAAGATAATCATTGGATATAATAAAATGATTCATTAAAAAAAAGGGGGGGGAGGGAAAAGGGGGAGGATTTTTTTTTAAAGAGGAGTTTGTACCAAGGGCTCAAGTGGAAAATGTTTGGAAATGTATATGGCAACATGTGTGCAAATGTGCTTGATACAAATGATGTACTGAATGTTGTAGTAGCTGTAAGAGCCCCCAATAAAATTATTAAAAAAAAAAAGTAATTGGTTCAATGACAGTAATTTTGAAAGTAGTAAACAAAAAATTTGATTAAGTGATCATTAGGAGGCAGTTTTGCATTTTATCTATTTGTTACTCACCAAAGAATGCTAAAGGGAATTGTTGAACTGTTTATTTCTGTTTTATTATATTATGAGATCCATATTTAATATTCAGAGTACTTTACCAGAGTACATTATTTATGATAGCATAGAGAAAATTAAAATGAAAAACTTTGTAAGTTAAAAACTACTGATGGCCTTATATATGCTATATTTATGTTAAAAGGAATTTTTATCCTTTTAAAAACGTTAGTTCATTTTTACCATTTAGTTTTTTGATTTTTTTTTTTCTTGCTCTGACACTGCAGCTTACCCCCCGGCACCATGGGCAGGCATGGTGGGTTTAAAGGCAACGTGTAGTTTTTTTGTTTTTATGAAATTGTGCCACTAATATTCAAATTTACTCTGTACATTCTTGGATGTTTTATGTTTACTGAAACTAAACCTTAGAATAAATAACAAAAGATAATAATTTTCCATCTATAGAAAGGACAAAAAATTAACTGGCCCCAAAAGGAAATGAAATTAGGCAATTTATATCAGTATGAATGTGGCTACAAGCAAGAAAAATACATTTTACCAAAAGTTCTGGTAGTGTTAATTCCATTTTTTGTCTGGTTAGCATAATTATCTTTAGAAATACTTAAATTATATAAGCTTAAAGTATATTCCTTGTTTCAAGATTAAATAAAATTTATCTGTAATCTAACTTTAAAATATCTCATGACCAAGTAGGGTTTATTCCAAGTATTCAAAGATATTTTGCCACTAGAAAATTTTACCATCAGAAATTAATCATCAAAAATATAGATTTTTTTACATGAATTGGACATTATACAAAATTCGGTAATCTTTTTTCAGTAAAATATCTAGGTAAAATAGTGATAAAAAGGAACTATTGCTTTAGGGCAGTGCGAAGGAGAAGGGCTGTTCAGCCACAACTATTATGCACTGTAGACTTAGAGAACTTCTATATTATGTGTAGGAGGGGAAATTTAATAATTGATATTAATGCTACTAGAGAAGAACAAACCCATTCTTGTAATCTTGGAATCTAGAAGTTGGGAAAAACACTTTGTTTTCAGAATTATTACTTCTCTCTTCTTCTGGGTTGACAGAACAGAGACACCCATCAGCTGCCAGTCTTAAGAGGTCCCTTACTTTTGGAGATTTTTGTTAAGGTTAATTTAGGATTTGAACTCAGATTATTCAGCACACTCCCTATGTGTTCATAATAGTAACATTCTTTTCTTCTCTTCCCCCGGTTCCTTGAATCTGCCCTCTTCTCTTTTATTTAAATATTTAGCCTCTAACCTTCATTTTGGGCAACTGAAAAAATATACACTTGGAATACTCTCACCCTGGTGTAGAAAGCCTCCCAATACCTGAAACCTTGTGTCACCGCAGTGTGATACAGACACTTAGTGCTCAACACCCACAGGGTGAGTGCTTGCCAGCGGAGCGAGAGGGGGCGCTTGCCAAGGGCGATGTCAGACTTCATGTAAGCAACACCTATGATGAATTAGTTCAGATGCAGTAGTTACTGTGGCAGCTCAGAATGAGGAACTGGCTGAGCAGCTCTTCTGGTGGAGAGCAACGTGACATTCCACCCCCTTTTTTGTTCTGGCCTGAGAGCACCGAGGCAAATTCCCGATTCCTCTTCTGGGTGTGAGTTGGAGATGCTTACCTTTTTGATTCAAGGAGATTCAGTATAAGCATAATCCAGATACCAGGACTCCTTAAGAATGAAGTAAAATGAGAAGGAGTTTTAAGTACAAGATGGCATTTAATCTTTTTTTTGTTGTCGGTTGTACCCAAATTTACCAGGATGAGGAAGAGATAATGAGACCCAGTTTACTACATTATACTTAGAAGCAAATGCTAAGGAGAACCAGATGCCAATGAAGTGAAAAGAATGTGTCCATATTCGAAGGAAGTCAGTTCAACTTGTGAATGTATATGGTCTGACCAAGAGTCATTTAACATTTGAATTTGTAATCATGTCAGAGTGGGAGGGCTAGTATTACTAGTGCAATCTAAGTCCCTAGCACAGAATTTAGCATAGAGCTCTGCCTATCACCCAAACCAAACCCAGACCCAAAGCCACTGCCCACTCACAGCGACCCTGAAAGACAGAATAGAACGGATCCTGGGGCTTGCCGAGATGGAAAATCTTGATGGGAGCAGACAGCCTCATCTTTCTTCAGCGAAGTGCTTGATGACTTAGCCCTTTGCTACGCAGTCTACTGATTATCTCACAGCCGGCAGTGCCAGCAGGCTTGCGAGCATGTGTACACGTACTGGTCTTCGTCTCTCTCTCTCTCTCATATATATATGTATGTATGTATATATACACACATACACACATATATTTAATACATATTCCATGGAGTCCTGTTCAGTTACAGGAGAGTTCTTCACATGCATACAAACACACATGTGTACATATATATGGAGAAGAAGGAGAAAAATAGAGGTTGCAAAAACAAGACAGCAAAATCAGGTAAAGAATATACTGGTGTTCACTAGTGTTCTTTGTAGCTTTGAAGTATATCAAAATGAAACATTGATAGACGAGATCTTAACACTGGTCTAAAGTTGAATGTACAATAAAAGTAAAGAGGGTCATTCATGAAGCTTATACTTAGTTATATACCACTTAATCTTGTATACATTTTCACTGTATGTTAGTCCGGGTAGACTTGAGAAACAAATTCATAAGCACACATGTATAAAAGAGAGAGTTTTATATACAAGAACAGTTGAACATTGAGGAAACATCCCAGCCCAGTTCAGATCAAATCCAAAAGTCCAATATTAGCCCATATGTCCAACACTAATCTATAAAGTCCTCTTCAGACTCACGAAACACATGCAATGAAGCCAGATGCAGGACTATCACAAGCCAGTGAGTAGAAAGTCTTTTGATCCAGTGGCACTGTAAGCATCTCAGCTTGCAAATGGAGGTGCTGGCAGGAGCCTCCACGTGGCTCCTCTAGGTCCAGGTTTCTTGCTACATCAGGGTAGGTCTATGTGGCTTCTCCTCAGGGATGTCTCACAGGGGGCCAGCCTTGTCAGTCGAGTCTCTCAGACAGTGAGTGTTGTCAGTTGAAAGTCTCCAAGGAAATGAACCGAGAGAGAGTGTGTCTCCACCTCCAAAAAGAAATTACCACATTTCCCAGAATTCTCTGGATAAAGGAAAGGCCATGCCCACACAGAGGTCTCATTGGCTATCTTCAGATTAACAAACTAGACGCCACCCCTACACTTTTAATCCTCAAATTGACACCACTTTAGGTGGCCACGACACACTGTATGTTAATTTTCTCTACATCAGTCTTGCTTAGATTTGAGAGGTCAGGGACTATCTGCATTGGATTATATGTAGCAGGGATTCTAAGTATGTTCTCTGAAGTGCTGTTATCTGTAGGATGTCCAAAAAAAAAAAGATCCTACCCTCCTCCTTTTGGCGAATTACAACACAAGAGTTAGTGCATTAAGTAAAGATCTTGAGAGGTTTATAAAAAAATTTGAAGCCAATATATTACACACAGATTGATAAAATCCCTTAGACACTTACATGCTGGTGTAAGTTCTTAGGGAAGTAAAGGTAAACAATAGCAAGTGCTTCTGATAGTTGTCTTAGTATTCTTTACTTGATGTCTGGATTCTAATATCCACTGCGATAGCTATAACAGCACTCACAGAAAAAATTCATGATTAAAGTGCTTATCAAGGAAGTACCAGTGAGAAGTGCTCAGGATCGTTGTTTATCAGGACATATTACACAGCTCCTTCACATTTGCTAATAAGTGACCAAAGGTGCATGCCATTCTACCAGAATCCTCAAGTTCCCTGAGTCAGCCAGCCCCACTCCCTGAATTCATTGTCCTGAGGCACTGGCACTATAAGCCAGCCTCCCGCACAAAAGCTGTCCGCTTTACTTGCTCCATGGGTTGGGAAGTCCTGACTCTGTTCCTTCCTCTGGCTCCTGTTTCTGCTGCTGCTCTGCTGATGTCACAGATACCTTCTGGGTCCAGGAGGTTCACCGTGCAGGCATCTCAGGACCAGAGCACATGCTCCCCTCCTGGCTCTGCCTAGTAATGAGGTTCTTTCTTCTGCTTCTCAGAGGGCTCATTTGTGACAGTTCATGGAATCTTGTTCACAATTTCTCACAAGTGAATCCTGTCAGTGTCTACCCTCTTACCAGACACATTCACAGAAAAGTCGTTTGGTAGGTGTTAGAGACTTTGGCTAGAAGAGCCACATTAAAAAACAAAACAGACAATAGGAATCACATTAAATAATTCACTGTTCCTGCAGAAAATACATTATAAATTATCTGTAGAGGTGAAGAATTAAAAATTTGGTGTGACATAATGGAAAAGCTATGTATTTTGTTGTCTGGACCAAGAGGTACTTGGTTTGAATCCATACTCATGTACCTAAATACAATTGTAAAGTCTCCATAGAATTATTCACACAAATGGATCCCAGAAAAATAAACCCTAGTATAACTGAAAGGTCCACTCCGCCCTTGTGTTAAGTATTTTTGGGGACACTTAAAAGAATGCATGTGTTTCCTACATTATTCATAATTATTTTTAATCTAATTTAATATCTTCATTATTTATAAATTATGATGCTGTGGCATAATAGGCCTCCGAAAGTCTTGTCATCTGCATGTCTGTTCGCAACTTGCTGAGTTCTTGACTGCTATTTTTGTTTATTGGTTTTCCCTTTCTCTTAATTGTTACTTCTGTTGGTCTGTAGAAGAGAAGCTCATCCTTTCCTTTATGTTTTTTCCTTCTGAAAGATCTGCACATAGGAGAAGCAGTTGTGTATTATTATTTTTTTAAGCACATGGCTTTATGCTGTCCACTTTTGCTGCTTGGAGACTTTCTTGTTTCCTGATGTCTGGGCAGGGTTTAGGCCCTCCATGCTGCCTGATAAATGAGGTGGTGTTATAATCATAATGGTTCTCTTTCAGTAACAAAGTTTTCGAATCAGAAAAGACACTGTTTAGATCATGTTGCTGCAATATCTGATGTACTCCTCCCTACTTTCTTTTGCTTAATTTAATGCTAATTAGTGTTTAATATAATCTTGTGGTTTTATCATTGTAAAACCATATGGATGATTTTTATTTCTATCTGTTTAAATAGCTACCCGCATTTAAAAAAATGAATAGCTTTTTTTTCTTCACGAGGGTAGTTAAAATATGCTTATGCATTTTTATAAAATGTTAGTGATAGTGGTATATGAAATGAATAATTGACTAGGAAAATTTGATTAGGATTTAGCAGTGGAGCCTTTTTTTCATCCTTATTTCCCCACTCAAGCTCAGACACTTAAAATTTTTTTTGTAATCATTTTATTGAGGACTCATACATCGATTTTCACAATACATAAATACATATACTGTGGCAAGCACCTTCACGTGCCTGTTGCCATCATCATTCTCCAAATATCAGCTTTTCCACTTGAGCCCTTAATATCAGCTTCTCATCCTTTCCCCTCCATCCTTGCTTCCCCCTTTCCCATCAACCCTCAATACTTTATAAATTATTATTGTTTGTCATATCTTACATTGCTTGATGTCTCCCCTCACCTACTCCTCCAATGTCTGTCCTCCAGATAGGAGGTTATGTGTAGATCCTTGTAGTTGGCTCCCTCTCTCTACCCTACCTTCACTCCACCCATCTGGTAACTCCATTCTTACCACTGGCCCCAAGGGGTTCATCTGCCCTGGGTTCCCCATATTTCTAGTTTCCATCTCTACCAGTGTACCTCCTCTAGTCCAGCTGGATTTGTAAGGTAGAATTAGGATCATGATAGTTGTGGGGAGGAGCCTTCAGGACCTAGAGGAAAATTGTATGCGTCTTCGCTGCCTCACTGCACCTTGACTGGCCTGTCTCCTCCCCACAACTTCCCTAAAAGGGGGTGTCCAATTGCCCACAAGTGGGCCTTAGGTCCCCACCCTGCTCTCCCCCTCATTCATAGTGATGTGATTCTTGCTCTTTGATGCTTGATATCTGCTCCCTTCAACCCCTCATGATCACTCAGGCTGCTGTGCTTCTTCCATGTGGGCTTTGCTGCTTCTGGGCTAAATCGCCACTTGTTCACTTTCAAGCCTTTAAGATCCCAGATACTTTATCGTTTGGTGGCTGGGTGCCATCAGTTTCCTCCGCTCTGTCTGTCTCTGCACCCTTTTGTCTTCAGTGATCATGTCAGGAGGGTGGACATATAGTGGTATGATTTTTTTCCTTTTTTTTTTGGAGGGGCATCACTGCTCTCTGGTGGTGGGAGTAGGAGGCCCAGCCCCACTGCTGGAATTGAACCTCTGTCTCAGTGGGCCGCAGTCCTGCGCACAACCACTACACCACCGGGGCTCAGCCCAATGATAGGATTTTTGATGCCTGATATCTGGTTCTTTACCTGGTTATGATTCTTTGATGTCTGATATCTGGTTCTTTCTACACCTCATGGTCGCACAGACTGGTGTGCTTTTTCTATGGTGGGCTTTGTTGCTCCTGGGCTATATGACTGCTTGTTCACCCTCAAGCCTTTAAGACCTCAGATGCTATATCTTTTGATAGCCAGTACCAACAGCTTTCTTCACCACTTTTTTAAAAATCATTTTAATGGGGGCTTATACATCGTTTTTCACAATACATAAATAAGCATACTGTGTCAAGCACCCTTACACGTCCACTTCTATTATCGTTCTCCAATTGTCTGCCTTTTCCCTTAAGCCCCTAGTATCGCCTTTTCCATCCCTTCCCCTCTTCCCCTGCTCTCTCCTCCCCACCAACCCTCAATACTTTATACATTGTTATTGTTCTGTCATAATCTTACACTGCCCAACATCTCCCCCAACCCACTCCTTTGATGCCCGTCCTTCAAATAGGAGCTTGTGTGTATATCCTTGCCATTGGTCCTTGCCGTCTCTCTACCCCACCCTCTCTCCACCCTTCCAGCATCTCCAATCTAACCATTGGCCCGAAGGGGCCCATCCATCTTGGCTTCCCCATATCTCCAGCTCCACTCTATACTAGTGTGCCTTCTCCAGTCCATCTGGATTTGTAAGGTAGAGTTGGGACCATGATGTTTTTTTGGGGGGGAGCGGGGAGGGAGGAAGGCTTCAGGAACTAGAGGAAACTTGTATGCTTCATCACAGCCCGGCTGCCCCTTGACTGGTCTGTCTCCTCTCTGTGCCTCCCCTGTAAAGGGTTGACCAATTACCTACCAGTGGGCCTTAGGTCCCCACCCTGCTCTCCCCCTCCTTTATAATGATGTGATTCTTGTTCTTTGGTGCTCAATATCTTCTCCCTTCTGCCCCTCTTGATCACACATGCTGGTGTGCTTCTTCCATGTGGGCTTTGCTGTTTCTGCTCTGAATGGCAACTTGATGATCTTCAAGTCTTTGAGACTCCAGGCATTCAATCATTTGGTAGCTGGGCACCATTGTTTCTTCTACTCTGTTTGCCTCTGTATCCAGTTGTCTTCAGAGATTTCGGGAGTCAATTGGTGCATTGATTTTTTTTTTTTTGGCATCATTGCTCTCTGGCAGTGGGAGAAGGAGGCCCAGCCCCACTGCTGGAATTGAACCTCTATCCCAGTGGGCCGCAGTCCCACGCACAACCATTACGCCACCGGAGCTCAGCCCGGTGCATTGATTTTGATTTTTCTTCTTTGATACCTGATTATTTCAGCACCTCATTATAGCACAGGCAAGTGATCTTCTTTTTTGGTGTGTTTTGTTGTTTCTGAGCTAGATGGCTGCTTGTTTACGCTCAAACCTTTAAGACCCCGGATGCTATATCTTTTGATAGCTGGGCCCATCTGCTTTCTTCCCACCCTTGCTCATGCTCCTACATGTCCTCAATGGGTACCTTGGAGATGTGTGCACACAGTGATATATGTTTGTTTTGTTTTTTCCCTCATTTGATGTCTATTGCCTAGACCTTTCACCACTTTCACCACCATCTGACCATGCTGGCTGTTGTGCTTCTTCTGTGTGGCTGTGGTCTCTTCTCAGGTAAATGGTCTAATGTTTATCTTCAGGCTTTCAAGACACCAGATATATCCTTTGATGGCTGGGCACCATCAACTTTCTTCACCACATTTGTTTGTGCACCCATTTTACTTCAGTGATCATGTTGGGCCAGTGAGCCTCGAGGAATGCCAGATTCATAGAACAATGTGTTCTTGCATTGAGGGAGCACCAGGGTGAGGGCCCGAGGTCCACTTGCTACCCTAATATTTGGCCAATAGATATGTTCTTAAATTTATTCCCACCTTATAATAGATAGTTGTATCTATGTATGGACATACCTATGCTTAGACCTCTGTACGTGCCCTTTGCCTTCTAGTTCTTTCCTCTATTTCCTTCCATCTCCCTCCTGTCCCACCATCATGTTCCACCTTCATTGGCGTTTCATTGTTTTCTCACAGATTCATTGTCCTTGCTTAATCCCAACCAGACCTCCCATACCCTCCTTTCCATCAATTCCTAACCACTTGTTGCTCCCCTTCCCCATCCATGTGTTTGTCCCCCCCTCTCCTCTCCTCTCTCGTGCCCCCAGGAATCAATTGCTCAGTCCTTTCTGTGGTGCAATGGGTCCCTCAGAGGGATGTATTCCTCTGAGCATCATGTGTCGTCCTGGAGCTTGGACCAGCTCCCTTCCTCTTTCTTCCTTCTTGTCTTTGTCCCTGTGGGTGTGGGATACTGGCCCCTCCCCCACCCTGTTCTCTGCCACACCCACTATTAGAGATGGAGTCCATCTGACTCTGGTTGCGTTCGGCTCTATAGCTCTCTTTTGTTGCATCCTTCCATGCGTCCACATTGTCCTCATGGTTGGGTGTTTCGTGGTAGGAACTGCTCACCCACTCTGGTTTCTGTGGAGACAAGACCCGTACTCCCTCCCTGGGTCTTCACCACTCTTGCTCATGCCCCCACATGTCCTTAGTGTTCCTCTCAGGAGGGTGAGCACACAGTGATATGTTTTTTTTTCCTGTTTGATGCCTGAGGCCTGATCCTTTCGACACCTTGTCACCATTTCTTCCATGTGGGCTTGGATACTTCTCAGCTAGATAGCCATTTGTTTATCTTCAAGCTTTGAAACCCCAAATTCTTTATCCTTTGATAGCCATCAGTTTTCTTTACCACATGTGTTTATGCATCTGTTTGACTTCAGGGATCATATTGGACCAGTGAGCATCATGGACTACCAGATTAATAGAACAAAGTGTTCTTGCATTGAGGGAGTGCCTGCATGGGGGTCCAGGGTCCAGCTTCTATCCTAGTACTAAATTTATGAATATATGTACCTGGATTTATTCCCTCCTTATCATAGATAATTATAGTGACACATGTACATGTCTATGTTTGGACCTCTGCAAGTGTCCTTTGCCTTCTAGTTTCTTCCTCTAGTTTCCTTCTGTCTTCCTTCTGTGCCATTGTCATGCTCAGCCTTCATTTGCGTTTCAGTACTTCCTCTCTGTTACATTGCCCTTACTTAGGCCCTACCAGGTCTTCCACACCCTCCTCACCACCGATTTCGGACCACTTGTTATTAACTCTGTCTCTGAGCCTGTCCATGCCCCCCATACTCTCCCCACTACCCCACGCCCCCAAGGAACCATTGGTCCAGTCGTTTTCTCTTCCTGACTGTCCGTCCAGGAGTGCTCCCTTCTTGATTTGGTCTATTTTGGGGGCTCAGAACACATTGCGTCCCCACCATGTGACCCCCGAAATGTCCCCTGTTGCTGTCTGCTTCCGTAGGGAGACAGTGTGACAAGTCCTGTTTTTGTTTGCCCTGTCCCCCCTGTGGCATAGGTCCCTGCAGGGGCATAGTCCTCTCAGGATTGTGGGCAGGGATTAGACCAGCTTGGATCGGACCGGCCCTCTTTCTCTTCTTCTGTGTCCACCTGTCGCCATGTGGGTGTGGCATGCTGGCCCCTCCCCCAATCTGTTCTCTGCCACACCCCCTTCCAGGGGCTCAGACACTTAAAAAAATCATTTTATTGGGGGCACGTACAACTTATCACAATCCATACATCCATCCATTGTCTCAAGCACATTTGTACATATGTTGCCATCATCATTTTCAAGGTGTTTTCTTTCTGCTTGAGCCCTTGGTATCAGCTCATTTTCCCTTCCCTTGTTCCCTGTCCCTCCTTTCCTCATGAACCCTTGATAGTTTACAAATTATGATTATTTTTCATGTCTTTCACTGTCTGATGTCTCCCTCCACCCCCATGTCTATTGTCCATCCGCCTCGGAGTGGGTTATAATAGGTCATTGTGATCGGTTTCCCTATTATCCTTTCCCCTACCTCTCCCGCTCCTGGTATTGCTACTCTCAATATTGGTCCTTAGGAGTTTATCTGTCCTGTATTCCCTGTGTTTCCATCTCCTATTTGTACCCAAGTACATACTCTGGTCTAGCCAGATTTGTAAGGTGGAATAAGGGTCATGACTGGGATTTGGGGGAGGAAGCATTAAGGAACCAGAGGAAAGCTGTATGTTTCATTGGTGCTATACTGTACCATTACTGGCCTGTTTTCTCCCCCTCTTACTCCCACCCCCGTGAGATCTGACAGTAAGGAGACTAACTTTCAAATGGTGACCATGATTGATGAGTGTGCATTTTGGTGTTAGTTTGATATAGTTTCTGTTTGCCTGCCTTTTCTGTAGGTGGGAATATGAGAAAGGTATGGTTCTTCTTTTAATTTTACCAAAAATTCATTTCAATGTATGCATCTCAAAATTGTGTGCTTTAACTCAGATTTCCTGGATTTTAGTGCTACTGAGAACCACACAGGAGTTACAAAGTCTGTAAAATGGGAAGATAATAATCCATTGCAGCGTTCTCAGGATTCTTTTCTTTTTAAAAATGTATTGTTATTTTGGTGAGAGTTTACATAACAAATTAGGATCCCACTAAGCAATGTCTACACAAACCATTCATTGATATTGACCACACTTTTCACATTATATCAACGTCCTTTTTTTAGTGGTTTTCTTTTATAGTATTCACAAATTATGCACCTCCGTGGTTAGTTCACTTTTAAAATGAGTTGTATATTGGGGGAGTGCAGGTTGGAGACCCAAAACCCATCTGTAGGTAACTGGACATCCCCTTTCAGAAGGGTCATGAGGAGGAGATGAACCAATCAGGTTGCAGTATAGCAATGATGAAGCATACAATTTTCCTTTAGTTCTTGAAGGCTTCCTCCCCCCCACTATTATGATCCCAATTCTGCCTTACAAATCCTGCTAGACCAGAGGATGTGCACTGGTACAAATAGGAACTGGAAACACAGGGAATCCAGGACAGATGATCCCTTCAGAATCAGTGCTGAGAGTGGCAATACCAGGAGGGTAGGGTAGAAAGGGGAAGCCGATTACGAGGATTTACATATAACCTCTTCTCAGGGGTTGGACAACAGAGAAGTGAGTGAAGGGAGATGTCAGACAGTGTAAGATAGGACAAAATCATAACGATTTATAAATTATTAAGGGTTCATGAGGGAGGGGGAAGCAGGGGCAAAGGGATGAACTGATACCAAGGGCTCAAGTAGAAAACAAATATTTTGAGAATGATGATGGCAACAGATGTACAAATGTGCTTGACAAAAAAAGAAAAAAGAGAATGATGTTGGCACCATATGTACAAAGGTGCTTGATACAATTGATGTATGGTTTTTAATAAGAGCTGTAAGCACCCCCAATAAAGTGATATAATTTTAAAAAGAAGAAAAATGAGTTGTATATAGATCATCACAATCAGTTCCAGAGGTAGCTCCTTGCTCCTGGATTCCTTATGTGCTCCCCCAGATTCCATATTCTCCCTACTCCCCCCCAATCCCTGATAAACCACGGCATACATATTCTCTTTATGCATCTACTCCTTTTTGCTTCGCAAACTTAGAAACCCACCAGTAACAATAAAAAGCAAAAACAAGTAAAAAATAATATAATAATAAAATAAAGATTAAGAAAGAAAAGACCACCATCAATATTTAAAAGGCCTGGGAAGAAATTTTTGTTGTGGAACAAGCAAGAAATACTTGAGTCTAAATCAAATTCAGGTTGGATCAAGATGGAGGTCAGCAGGCCAAGTGTCAAATTACACCATGTTCCCTCCACCACAATCAAGTTCATAGTTGTCTCTGATAGCAAAGCTGTTTGATTAAAATGCAAATATGGTGAAGGAAAAAGTATCAGAGATTAAATTTTGAACACTCTGGAGGGGGCTTTCAGGGGACAGTGAGAACCCAAAATCCATTTTCAGAGTATCCTGTGGCAGGCCCCTTCTAACCAGGATTCTTTAAAGGTCATGGTAGACATCATCATTCATATTATGTGTGTGATTTACAACTTTAAGACTCTGCCTTTAATTCACCTATGTGTTTGTTGTTAGGTGCCTTGGAATTGGTTTCTGCCTGGGTTGTTTTGTTCATTTTTATCTGAATTAATTTGTCACATAGACAAAGGAGGTTGGGTTTTTGTGTGTAGCCCCTTGTAATTTAAGTGGGACAATGCCAGTATTCTCAGTTTCCAGCACGAAACAAAAATCCTTTGGAACTCAACTCCTGAAAAAGTTTAATGAATTGGACTGCATAGAATTTGGAACTCAAGAGTTAGTTTCCTGAAGGGATTGCTATGAGCCTGAAGTAGAACTTTTTTTAATCAATTATTTTGGAGCATTTTGAAAACAATGCATCAATACCAGCCTAGATATTCATTAACCATAATTTGCTTTTATGATGATTTGGTTTAAAGCTGTAAAAGCACTAGAGACCAAGGGAGATGCTTTTCTTATTTTCCTTTAATGTTGAATTGGTGATTTAATTTGACTTGCTAGTAAAACTAATCTTCACTGTTAACAGTTTATAGTTATTAATGAAACAGATGCAAAGTTGTTACTCATATCTATGTCCAATCACTCAAGGTAATCTCACAAAATACTATTGTGGGTGTGACTTTTTTTTTTTGTGGCATCACTGTCCTGGTGGGAGTAGGAAGCCCAGCCTTGCTCCTGGAGAATGGAAGTGACTTTTACTGACAGCCAGGAGTTATTTTTAGTTAACCACATTAATCTTATGTACAGGCTTACTTCCATTATGTTTGAATAGCTAATAGTGGATTTTTGTTTTCCTAATATTTTTAACTTATACCTGCATACATGCATGCTTACAAACATACATAAGTGTATACATTCACTTGATGTTTACCATTTAAAAGTTCACATTTCTAAGATTTATTTATTTCATTTTGAATCCAATCATTTTATTGAGGGACTGAAGAAGTGGGGACAGTAAGGTCCAATGACCACGGTCCAATTGGCCCTCCCAGACCTCGAAACTGCCAAAAAGCCTAGGAATTATTTTTAAACCTAACATCATATTAACCTTGATGGAGGGTTTATGTAATTTCTATACCAAGTACTTGCTTTGAACTTCACACATGATAGAGGAAA
This sequence comes from Nesogale talazaci, assembly GCA_004026705.1. Taxonomy (NCBI): domain Eukaryota; kingdom Metazoa; phylum Chordata; class Mammalia; order Afrosoricida; family Tenrecidae; genus Nesogale; species Nesogale talazaci. Next base: position 83,222 of record PVJH01004166.1, read on the forward strand.
GTGTAAGAAAGTTGGAGTCTGTTTTGTTTTGCCATGTTTGTTCATAACTGTTATCAGTAACTTATTTTGGCTCTGGGAGCATCAATCCTGAACAGTAATTTCTATGTTGAGACAGTATACCAGGGAAGATGTTGTGAAGTTAGTATTTTCTTTTTGAAACCCATGTTAAAAATCATCATTGACACCAAAATTCCTATGTCTCTGTGTGATTTGATCGTTAAAGTACTGATTTATTCTTTTCAGTATTTATTTTTCCAGAAGAATGTGGGTATGCCTAAAGCAGTTCTCAATCTGTAGGTTGCAACCCCATTGGGGGTTGAACGACCCTTTCACAGGGGTTGCTCGATTCATAACAGCAGCAAAATTACAGTTATGAAGTAGCAATGAAAATGATTGTATTTGTTGGAGGTCACCACAGCATGAGGAACTGTATTACAGGGTCACGGCACTAGGAAGGCTGAGAAGTACTGCTCTAAAGGGTTCAGGGGCTTGCTTGCTTCCTTTAGCGGGCCATTTGTGAGAGGGAAGTCTGTGTTTCTGCTGGGATGTCTAGGTGAGGCAAGATAGTACCTGTACAGCCAGTCTACACAGTGAACGGCTAAGTGAGTCTAACTCACCAGCACTCTTGTGGGCTTGGTAACCAACCCTGTTGGCCACTTATGGATTAGCAGGATATGAAGACGAGCCCTGGTGGCATATTGTGTTACGCTTTGGGCTGATAACTGCAAGGTCACCAGTTAGAAACCACCAGCAACTCTGTGGGAGAAAGCTGAGACGTTTTCTTCTTGTAAGGCGTCACAGTCTCAGAAACCCGCAGAGGCCATTCTATTTTGTCCTATAAGGGTCCGCTAAGAATTCGAACTGACTCGTTGTGAGCTTTGCAAGGAAGCATAAGCAATGTGCTATGCTTCTCTTTGACCTCTTTCTAAAACTTGTAAGTTTATGTGACTTGGTAACCTATTTCCGACCCATAAACCAGCTTTCCTTCTATAAATACTTCTAATGTTTCTTGATGAAAATGCTAGCTTTTGATACAACTATATGAAAAGCATTCCAAGTGACACCATCACTCTGTTAGCGTAATAATAAAATGAAGTAGATTCTGAAACAGAAAGATTGCACAAATGGATACTGACTTCCTTTTGATATAGGTTTATTTATTGGACTGGAATGTATTAATAAAATATTAATAAAAGGCTATTTTTGAAAAGCTAGATTAACCCACCTCCACCATATGTAGCACAGACTTGTTTAATGACATCTTATGTGGTAGTTTATATCCTACAGCACTGTCAATAATTGTGTGTTTTTTGAAGGAAGGACGGAAATAAGGCTTACTGGTGATAGTTTTTCCAACAGAGCAGTTGGTTACAGAGGATTTAATCTCTGCATAAGAACTGAAGAGGTTGGCTAGCTTCTTGTTGATAACACACAACTGGATGCTGATTAGTATTCTTAGTCTCAGCCTGGTGGTTTTACTTAATATGTTCCAAACAGATGGAAGAATATATATTTTTCAAGCTACATTACAGAAAGACCTATCTTTTGTAGGCGCACAACTTTAAACTTTCTTCATTTTTCGTCTTACTTTTGAAGAACTGTTTTGTCAGTCTTTTAGCATATTTTATTTATTGATTTCTTTCTGTATGCCTGGCCTTGTGGACTTTATAATGTAGTAGAAGGAGAGAGGTTTGATAACACTCAAAAGTACTTAAATATAATTTTAGGTGTGTAAGATGCTGTAAAGGAGCAGTATTACCTCAGGGGTCTGGAGGACCAGTCAAAATTTCTCCAAGGAAATGATGTTTAGGCCAAGATATAAGAAATGAGTAGTTATTAGTAGGGAGAGAGAGGTGGGTGGCATCCCAGACAGTAGAAGCAGTGCATATGTAGGCATATTATAGTTAATGAGAGAAACTTGACATTATTAAGGCAGAGAGAGTAAGACAGTGGGTGAGGTGCCTATGCTGAAGTAGGCAGGGACCAGAGCATACAGGTCTTAAAAAGTCATGTGAGACACATTGGTATTTTCTTTCAAGGGCAGCCAAAAGAAGGTTGAGGATTTTAAGCAGAGAGTGACACAATTGCATTTATAGTGTAAAAGAAATTACTCTTGCATATGTAGAAGAATAAGAGGGCTGGCTGAAAGGGTATCATTTATAACCATAGTTTGGCTTAGATGCTGCTGTGTCGTCAGTAGTACTGCTCATAGCTTGCAGTGAATCTGAATAAGCTCTGCTTATTCCCTGAGTGGAGAATCATTGAGCCAGTCTGCCTCAAAGTGGGATCCACAGATCTGTAGCGGTACCTGAGAGCTTTACATCTGGTCCACCACATGGAACTCTTTTCCTAAAAAATGAAGACATAATTTTCCCTTTTCTCACTGGGTTGACACTTGCACCAATGATACAGAAGCAGTGGAGGGTAAAACTGCTGGCATCTTGACCCGCATCAAAACAATGCTGTCAAATTGAAGCAGCCAACACACTCACAGTAACAGGAAGAAAAACTGCTGCTGTACATAAGAAAGTCGTTGGAGAAGCAGTAGCACGAAGTTCTTTGAAGTCAGTCTGTGATTATGTCTTTTTGCTGTTCTGTACGTGTTTCCAATATGTAAAAGAATTATTTCTTTGCATCTCTTTAGATGCAGTCCTTATAATGAATAGTTATCTGTTGATCAGATTGAATTTAGTACCTTACAACTTCTAGTTAGTTATCTTGGTCTCAGCTTTCATGAACTGGTTACATTTAATGGTAGTTGCTGGAATTGCAGGCAATGAGTTCATTGGTCAGTTCTAGAAATCAGGAATAGTAGAGTGATTTCCAAATGATGGTTACTAAATTTGAGCATCAAATTCTATTCCCTTAAGTCATTATCAATTACTTGTGCAATAAAACTATCATAATACTGCAGGAGGACCCCCCAATACTCATTGCATAAAATGTGGGGTGACTGTAAAACACAGGCTCATGTTATTTAAAGTTGAGCAGTTATCTGGGATGAATTGGAAATGACTTTAGGCCAATGAGTTTGAATTTTGAGTGCCTACTCTGAAGAATGGGAGCCTGTTGCCAATTGCTTTATATCCAAGTTAGCATTAACAAAGAACATATTATTGAGGAGTTTCATTGTGTTTATTATTTTTATTTCTTTTTAAATTGAATTAGATATTGGAGATGTGTTTGTAGACACAACTTAAGGAATTCTAACAGAAAAGATCAGCCAAATGGAATTAACTCTATCCGTTGGTACTTTGGGACAGAATTATGTGCCTAGCCAACATGCAAAGAAGTTTAGCTTTGTTTCAAAATTAGTAAAACTAATACTTGACATTTATGAAGTTCATTAAAAAAAACCCCAAATCAAAACAACCTAACAAAATCATTGATGTTCACGACCACCCAAGAATCTGTTATAATTAATGTCAATGGAAGCAAAAGAACATTGGGCAAGACACTGGCCCAGAAGAGATAAACTTTGAGTTTACCACTTCTATAGTATGCTTAGAGCCCCTTTTTATACCTGCTGTCAGCTAGGTGTTGGGCTGCTAAGCACAGGAAGGATGATGCCATCTGCTCCCATAAAGATCGACAGTCTCAGAAACCCTCTTTTTATTGCAATAGAGGTAAGATATAAAGAAATACAGCTCCATCTTCTGCTAGCAGGCCTAGGTTTGTTGTTGTTGTTTCGCATTCCCCTTGCTTATGTTTTGCTCTTCTCTGTAGCTTCCTTTCCACTATCCTGGATTAACTAAAAGGTGAAAAACTTATCTTTCCTTGCTACTTAATTATCATAAGTATGTGTTTTCTTACCATGGATCTCACCCTGCACCACTAGCCCCCCCCTCCCCAACAAATCTTTAAGTGAGACATAACGCACAGTGTGGGCAGGCCCATAGTGACCCTGTAAGGATAGAACTACCACTATGGATTTCCGAGACTGTATCTCTTTGTGGGGGTACAAAGCCTCACCTTCCTCCCTTAGAGTGGCTGGTAGTTTCAGACTATTGACCTTGCAGTTAACGGCGATGTGCAACCTTTACCCAATTACGACTCCTCCAGATTAACAGTTTTGTAAGCTCCAATCAGTCGTTCTACTCTGTCATCTACTTTTGATGGCTGTGGGTTTTTCTCCTCCTCATTTTCTTTCCCCTTTTCTTTGCTCAGTCTCTCTTTCTTCATCTCTTTCAATACCAAGTATTAATCTATAGCTTATTTTTATAACATTATACTGAAATCTTGATCTATTTAGGTTTCACTTGGTGACTGGCAATATCCAAAGTAATGCAAAAGACTTTTTGGAACCCTTGGGTGATCATGGGCTCACTCTTCTGTTTAGCTCTTAATAACACTAATCTCCCTTTGGTTTTCTTACATTTATAAACTTTAGTTGTTTGAGATTCTTATTTTTGCTTTGACTAATGAACTCAGTTTCATTGTGTTTATTTATTATATTCATAACTTTCAGAAGATATCTTTCACAGATTTTAAAATACTCTTGATAAGTCACAGGTTTTTGGTATTTTTATTAGCCAATTTAAGCAAAGCGAATGAGAGTTTAAGTCGAATTTAAAACCAAGAAAGCTATTAATAACTGAGTTTTCCCAAAGTTTCTTGAATTACGAGATTATGTAATTCAAGAGAGAGAAGTATAGGTGCTTTATTTATTCTTGATGTAAAGCCTTGTGCTAATATTGTCCTGGTTTGGGACTAGCCCAGAGCCAGATAATCTTGATTGAGGCCTAGCACTGGCTCTCCATGAATTGTTTCTTTCTAGTCTATGGAAGGGTATATCTCTAGCTACTTGGACCACATGCTTTCTTTCAGTAGAACAGATTAGTTTGAGCATTAGATTGCCTTGTTCAACATGTCCGTTATGATGTGCTGCTATAAGTTGTAATATACCCCCTCACCAGAATTCCAGTATTAAGTCAGATGTGAGAGAGTTCTTTTGTGAAGTCAAGTATGTTTTATCTGTCCATTTGTATTAGAGTAACATCTTTCCTTTTTATTTTTTGTTCTCTCTTATTTTTTTTAATTTATTTTTTCTTGAAAAGATCTTTATTGACAGAATTCATGTTAAATGACAAAAAAAAGTAGTTGTAAATTTTTCACAAAGATAAATTTAATAAAACCCACAAAGCTAAGAAATCAATTTTCTGGGTATATAAGCAAATGTGATGAAGAAAGCCCGATAGAATGTCTGGGGTCTTAACAGCTTGAAGATAAACAAGTGGCCATCTAGCTGAGAAACAACAAAGCCCACAGGGAAGAAGCACACCAGCCTGTGTGATCATGAGGTGTTGATGGGATCAGGTAGGTATCAGGCATCAAAGACTCAAAGTAAAATAAACAAAATGCCTACCAGTAGGAATGAGGGAGAGAGCTGAGTGGAGACCCCGAATCCATTAGTATTCAGTTGGACCACCCCCCTGTCAGAATGGCCACAAGGAGGAGATGAGCCAGTCAGGGTGCAGTATAGCACTGATGAAACACACAACATTCCTCTAATCCTTTATTGCTTCCTTCCCCTCACTCCCACCCCCCACTATCATAATCCCAATTCTACCTTTCAAATCTGGCTAGACCAGAGGATGTACACTGGTACAGATAAGAACAGGAAACACAGGGAATTCAGAATAGATAAACCCTTCAGAACCAATAAGGGAAGCAGTAATACTAGGAGGGTAAGGGGGGGATGAACCACAGTGATCATATGGCCCCAATCCCAGGGGAGCAGACAGCAGAAAAGTAGATAAAGTGAGACAGCAGTTGATGTAAAACTTGAAAAAAAAGAAAAATATATAAATTATCAAGGGAGCATGGGGGAGGGAGGAGGAAAAAGAGTTGCTGATGCCAAGGACTCAAGTAGAAAGAAAGTTTTGAAAAAGATGATGACAACATATGTAAAGATGTGTTTGACAAAATGGATATGTGTATGTATTGTGACAAGAGCTGTAAGAGCTCACAATAAAATAAAAATAATTAAAAAAAGAAAAAGATTATCAAAGTTATCTGGATTTAAGAAATAATAATCTTACTCCTTTGCCATTGAGTTGATTCCGATTCATAGCTATCCCTATGGGTTCATGAGACTACAACTTTTTTCCCCAAATAATCATTTCTTTTAATTTTATTGTTCTTAATAAAGAAAGCCTATCTTCCATGATGAACAGATACAGAATGGATGTTTCTCAGGGTTATATAACAGACAGAGGAGGTGTGACTTCTGTTGGCCTTCAGTAGTGCTTAACAACAGCTTCTATTGACACCTTAAAGACACTTTTGGCTGGTCTTTCAGAAAATAACTTTTCTGAAAAGGGAGCCAAAGAAAAGTTACTAAGAGAGGAGCATGCTCCTGATCATCGGAATGTGGTTTTTTCTTTCTGATTGAATGTGTGTGTGTGTGTGTGTGTGTGTGTGTGTGTGTGTGTGTGAGAGAGAGAGAGAGAGAGAGAGAGAGAGAGAGAGAGAGAGCGGTTCAGCAGTGGAGACTGTAACTTTTTAAAAATGAGTATTAGCATATTCAATTTTAATGTTTTTTCTTTTTTAAAAAAAGGTTTTATTGGTATATATTACAATTCAGTAGTTCAGTCACATCCAGAAGAATTGTATAGTCATCACAGTTAATTTTTAAAAATCATCTTCATTCTTGTGCTCATTGTTATTAGCTCCCCGTTTGTCCTCAACCCTCCCCTGCCACAGCCACAAGAAATCATTTCCAGTTACTATCTCTATACATCTACCTCTCCTGGATTTTGTCTACAGAAAAACATTTAACAACAAATAAAACAAGATTAGCAAAGTAAAACAGGTAAAAAAAAACCTCAATTGAGAATAGCAGAAAATATTAAAAACTAGAACAAAATTAAATGGAGCATAAAGCAGATCACATGGTAGAGTGCTCAGTTTTAACCTAACTGCATCTGCAACCATTCACTTCCCAATGCATTCTGCATGTTAGCAAGACAATTCATGGCCCTGCTCCATAATCAGAGGGATCTGAAGGAGCCCGGGTGGCACAGTGGTTAAAGAACTCAGCTGCTAACTAAAAAGTTGGTGGTTTGTCTGCCCGTCTCAATGGGAGAAAGGTGTCTGCTTTCATAAAGATTACAGCCTGGGAAAACCTGTGGGGCAGTTCTCCTCTGCCTTATAGGATTGCTGTGCGTCAGAAATCAATTGGGCAGTGGTGAGATGGGCTCAGATATTTATGCTTTTTGCTGGGCAAACATAAATTTCTATTTCTTAGTGACCGCTGGTTCTTAGAGTAGTCGATTTAAACTAAGCCTCTGCATGTGTCAAATTTTGAATATACCTGCCTGCTATGCTTCAAACAAGTACTCTGACCTCTTTGTTAGAAGCTTTCTGACAACGGGAGTCACCAAACCTTACAGAATGTCTTTCCAGTCACTTATCATTTATTTTATTACCTGAACAAGGCTGACAGAAACCAATCTTGTGGAAAGAAAATACAAGTGGAAGAAATTTATCTAGTTAGGCATTAGCTTTGACTAAGTCAGTTCTATAGTACTCCTTACCTATTCCCATTATTATATCAATCTTGTCTTAGGCAGGGGTCTCCAGAGAAGCAGTACCAATGAAACATATATATGATACACACACGTGTGTGTGCGCGCACATGTATAAATTTATGGCTCACACAGTTGTAGAAGTGGCCAAATCTAGGTAGGTAATGTTTTGATGGGTCAGATGAACCTGACTCTTGTAGCTGCTGGGGCTGATGAGCCCAAGATCAGCAGGAAGACAACAGACTGGTGGCGGACAACAGGTGAATGACTCCAAGGCGGCTGCAGAAGTGATTGAATCCCAGGTCAGCAAGTCAGATGACAGGTCTCTGATGATTACAAAGATTGACGGGTCAGATGCCCGGTCATAGGCTCAGGTCCAAAGAACCACAAGTTGATGAACTAGTTATAGGATCCAGATCCAGGAAAAAGTTAACAAGCTTTTCCATAGCATCTACTTATATTGGAAGCAGGCCACCTCTTGAGAAAACTTTTCTAAAAATTTATTTACATCAGTGGTATTGTTAAGGGTATTGTATACTGCCCTACACTCTTGCAACTGGTTAGCTGCTCATAGCCAGTATTTATCACAGATCTTTTTATGGAGGTCATTACACTACAGTATGGGGGATTATTAGGTCTTAACTGCCAAACAATTGTGAAGATGATGCATGACCCAGTGGTGTTTCCTTCTCTTGTGCATAGGGTTGCTAGGGGTGGGAATTGACTTGATAGCACCTAGCTCCTGCGGGTGCTACTACTGCTGCTGCTGCTACTACTACTACTACTACTACTACTACTGAGAATCCTGGCCCAGCCAAAATAACATAAAACTTAGTTATCACAAACATCATTCTTACTTTAGTTACCTAAATAACAAAAGTGACCCATTATACATACTCTTGGGGGAAATCTGTTAGAACTAATGGTTGGTACAGATTCAACACGCTTCACGTCATGACTATTGAAGGAAAAAAATTCTGTAGTGCCATTCGTTGAACTGTTTTCAAGTGATTTCCACTTGCATTACTATTACGGTGCCCTGCTGGCCCAGTAGTGAAGGGCTTAGCTGCTCCACACAGAGAAAGATGTGGCAGTCCACTTCAGCAAAGTCTGCAGCCTTGCAAGTTCACTCAGCATGGGGCAGTGTGCTCTGCCTTATATAAAGTCCCTTTAAGGAAGAATCAACTTTAACGACAGTTTGTTTTTATGTCCTGAAACAGTAACTTAAGTTCTTGAAGGAAACATATTTTGTACTTCTTTCTTATATATAATAGACTCTCTAAAAATTCTAGAAAAATATGGAACACAAAAAAGAGAAAAATATAGAACACAGCCAATATATAAAATCAAAAGATGAGATTATTTTGTTCAGAAAATAAATCTTTACTTTTGAATTCTTTTAGAAGTAAACTGCCCCCACTGATTGATTTGATAGAAATGGCATGTGTTGTGTTAATCGTTAAGCTAAAATAAATAAAATATTTTTGTAAAACACATAGTTGAAGCCGTCATAACAGCAAATGGAGTTAGCTTCCTCAGTGGGGAAATGGAACGAAGAATGTGCGGAATCACAAAGAATTCATTTTTGGAAGCTGTGATGCTGGCATTGTGCCTAGCTTGTGTCAAAGATGTGACTGCTGGAGGAGGGTCTCAGCAGCAGCTCATCATCCTCTGAGGGTTATTTGATACAGTAGTTCTCATTGTATTAGCAAAACTTAGTCTTCCTCTGGCTAGACATTAAGACATTGCTTTTTGAGTGGCAAACTAGAAGAGTGAAAGGTTCCCTCTATTGACTTAGTGTAAAAATCATGCCTGAAGTTTTAAGTGCACCTTACACATACACACGTGTGCATGCACGCCCCTGCACCTTCAAGCCTCCTGTTGCGGTTAGATAGCAGTGGAGGAAGCATAGGAAAAAAATAAACTTTCATTTTCTTAAGATAAAATTAAGAGGCCTCAATTGGCATGGTATATGTGTGAGAATGACTAATAAAGTTGATGACATTGAAAAGAATGGGCTTATCTATTTATATAGCTAGTGACAGATAGCCCCTCATGGTTTGTCATGGAAGTATCTCTGGATTGTGCTTTTAGAAAAAAAAATTATTTCTTTAATTGATATTAATTCTGTTTTATTTCAAAGGCAACTTAACTACAATGCACATCTTAAAAGTAGCAATAAGAGAGAAGAAAAACTTTTTAATATAGCTGTGATTTAGTGGGTCTGAAATGTCTACAGAGCGCTTCAATTAGGGAAAAGATTATTTTGATGTTTGCCAGTATAGTTCAGTTATTTATCTGGATATATAAAACTCCAAGGTCTATATGAAAGTGACAGAGCTGTTTACAACCTTGATCAATTAGGTCTCTTAAGAACCCCTTCTCAGTGTTTTCTCTTTCCTCTTTTTGTGGCTTTGTGCAAGGCTGCTTTTGTGTCATTAGTAACTGAGCTGGTGAAATAGCTTAGCTGTTAGGCATAGTTTGCTACACAAGTCATTCCCTTTTGATCTTAACATGATGAGCTGTAGTCATTTATCGTTAGAGTCTGTTATCTTGATGAAAGAAGAGCCATGAGTAGATTTATTTTATTACACGTCAGCTTGATGTGTGAAATTACTTATGCTGTCTGCATTTACAGCTGTTAATTCCCAGGAAAACAGGTGTCTTTGTATTATGTAGTCTACTGGAATTTAGTACTGCGCCCCCCACGCCCCCCACCTTTTCTCTTTCTTTTTTATCTAACTCTCACAAATACATCATTCCATAGTTTAGTTATATCAAGCAGTATTGTATAATTGCTTCCACAATCAGTTTTAAAGCATTCTTTCTTCTTGAATTCCTTGATCTCAGCTCCCCTTTATCCCCTCCCTCCCCCACCTAGGAGCCTCTATTTTATTTATTGTCACAGCTTACATGATCCAATATAACCATTTATGTATAATTTTGTTATTTGCTCCCCTTGAGTGGGGTTATACAGTCATCGGTGCTATCAGCTGCTCCCCTCCTCCTCCCCTTCCCCACACTCTTTAATCTTTCCTTTAAAATGGGCCTGTCCAGGTGCCACCACCTTCAGTGTTTAGGGTTACTTTGTGTTTTGAAAGGAACCTTGGTGGCACTGTCGGGTAAGCATTGGCCTGCTTACCACATGGGCAGCAGTTCAAACTCACGAGGGGGAACGGCGAGACTGTCTTCTCCCGTAGCCTGTTCTGGCCTTGGGAACCCTGTGGAGCAGTTCTGCTCTGTTCTACCGTGCCCATGACGCGGCACCTTCAATCTGGTGGCAGGGAGTCTGCGTGCATTTTGAAGAGGCGCTAGAAGCCTGTGCACATTTAGACTATGAGAGCAACCCTGTAGGGTGACAATTTTCTCGAAAAGTGTAGAAAGTTGTTTATAGATAGGGGATAGTCACCATTTTAAAGTGCACGATTCAGTGGTTTAGTATGTTCATCAAATAATTGTGCAACCATTAATTTTAGAACATTTTCATCACCATAGGAAGAAACCCCAAACCTGTTATCAGTTACTCTGTATTTTTCGCTCCTCCTAGTGCTTAGGAACCACTAATGTACCTTCTGAATTTTAAAAGGATGCATTGAAAGTAAAAACAACAACAAAAAATCAGTCTAGTACCACTCATCCTTCATTGAAATGTTGTGACCAACTGATACATGCCTTTTGCTAAACCTGAATTAGGCTTAGTGATATATTGTTAATTACTTATTTATTTCTTTAGTAACATTTTGTTGAATTAATCTCGTCTTCGTGAAACTTTGAGTTAGTGTTTTAGTGTTTCTTCTACTTCTAACTTGGGGTAAATACAAAGAATTTAATTTTATTTACATGTGCCTGGAATACCTTTCCTTCATACCACAAGTGCATATTTACATAGTAGTCATTTAGGATTAAGGCTTAAAGACTTTAAAATGAGGTTCAGTTTTTTTCAGTAAGATTCTGGAATAACTCTCAGAGTTTTAGAGACACCCTTTTTCTGCATACAAACAGCCGACATTCTTTATAGGTTGTGAGCACTTATTCACTAGAGCAGACCTGATCGAATGGCCAGTGGATTAATAATCACAGATCTCTATCTATCATAGTTAAGTTTTCCCCGATTCGAGGGTGAAGAGTAGCAGAGAGAATATTTGAAGTGGGCAATTATATAAAGGAAGATTTAGTTCAGCCCAGAATGGCTAGAATTAATGTGCGTCTTTATTATTGTGCAACTCTCCCACATGTGTACGATGGGAAGAGGAAGGTGTGAAACGGATTACATAGGACTTTTGGGAGAAAGACCCTGTTTCAGGAACATTGAGATAAAGCTTTGCTGGCACCTTTCGGGTAGTGATGACAGAACCTGGGGCCTCAAGTAGTCAAGAATAGCTTGATAAAGAGTCATTACTGTGATTTTTCCTGGAGCAGCTCTTTCTAATGGTGTGTGCAGAAATAAGCAACAAGGAATGCTTTCAATATCTAAAGGACTAGACTCCACTTTCAAGCTGAATAGGTACTTAATTTCTAACTTCATGCTTCAGATGTTCCCTCTCAAAACTCAAAATGCTCTTTTAAAAATTGTAAATGAACAAAAGATGGGAAACACCACCACTTACTAGATATTGACACAAGCTGACAGGACCAACCGGGGAAGTAGAAAATCCACAGTGAGTGTCCCCCGACAGTTCCTACCATGGCACACAAAAGTATAACACACTGTAGCTGGAGGAGCATGTTTATATCTAGATTCTATAATAACTCTCAGAGGAAGCATGATTTTCACTTTACAGAAGTCTGCACTGCCTACAGAATTTGAAGAACAAGTCTCTTGTATAACATGATGCTCTGATGGAAAGTTAGGTGTTTTCAAAAGTCACAAGTAGGCCCTGATGAGAAGGGTTAGCGATATAATCAAGTTCCGAGTTCTTAAGTTTAGGTTCAAACACATTTTTCTTTTTCCTGGCAGGTTAGTTCTACAGCATGTGCAGCTGCCCTGAGAATACTTTTTTATTGCCACGGCGCCTGTGCTTTTTACAGTGAGTTTTGTCCAGGCCTATAGAATAGAAGTCCTTTCCTTTCAGATATCACGCCTGGCTGGTGTAATTTGGTAGTCATCAGAAATAAAAAAGAAGTCGGGGGGGGGGGGGACTTTTTTAACCTTTGAAAGTGATATCCTTTTCAACCTTGGCAAGTCCTAGTGTTCTATCTTTGTCTACAAAATCCACATCGGAAATGCTAAGAGTTCCCGGGCTGGAGTTAGGAGAGGTCGTTGTCAGGAGGATCCTGTAGCACTTTTCAGAAATTAGAGGGCCATCCAGCAAAACTAGGCCACTTAGTCCAAGGATCAGGTGCACTCTGCCGTATCACATGGATTTGAAGCTTCGCATGCTTTTAAGCTTATCTGTAACTTGGTCTGGTTTCTATTTATCTGTTTGAGCCCAGCACAGTATTTGTGGTTGCTGAAAATTCCTTACCCAAACCAGTCCACACATATAAAAGCAGTTTTCTATTTTCATTTAATTTTCTTTTTAGTCAGCTGCCAGGTTTATATGCACTTACAATTAGAGCTTCTCACTAAGGCACTCCCCTCCAACACGCACGCGTGCACGCACATACACACACACATGCATGCACACATGCACGCACACACACCCTGATACTTCTGTTGTGCAATGTTTTTAGAGTTTCTTTTCCTTTTCTCTGTTGTGGCAGATGTTTGGGGAATGAGTCCATGGCCTGGTCCTTTTCCTGAATTATGTAAATACAGGTATTTCCATTTGTTATGAAAACCTAGCTTTGGCAGAGCCCCTGCTTACTCTAGTTGAATTCTTTCACCAGGGATTCAGGGGACCAAGCAAGTGTGCTCAGCCTTGGGAATAACACTGTGAATACATTACTCTCTGAAATCTCAAATCAGCTACAATGAAGTGAGTTATTTAGTGTCAATCTTTTCATTTTTGTGCTGATCGTGGAAACATTTCTACCATGTATTTTTCTGCCTTCTTAAGCAATATTCTGTCATTTCACTCCCTGATAAATGAGAATCACCATTAGAAAGGTCACACACCAAGCTGAACTACCCCCAGTTTGATGTATGTTTGAGGCACATAGGTACCAATCTAAGCTGTGTGTAGAAGAGTGTCCAAAAATAATTTTGGTCATTTCTGCTCAGCTGGCCTCTTAAGGAGCCATAGTAGTACAGCCTTGATGAGCTTGGCTGGCTGCTAAGTGTACGGTCAGTGACTCAAAGCCACTAGTTGCTCTCTGAGAGAAACTTAGGGCAGTCTGCTTCTGTAAAGATTGCAGTCTTGGAAACTCAGAGGGACAGTTCTATTCTGTCTAATACGGTTATTGTATGTTGGAATCGATTGGGTGGCAACACGTTTTGTGTTGTTAGTTTGATGACCCCTCTCAGTGTGACTGCAGAGTTAGTTACGGTCCATTGCCTTACTCAGCGAATCTGAGGTATTTGTGTAATGAGCTATGCCTAGTATATCCGGCAGAGGTGATGGCGTGTCAGTTACGAAGCAGCTTCAAGAAGCTTAACTTGCATGTTTCTGCTCGTGGAACTCTTTTCTAACCCCCATCAGAATTTGCTTGAGGTAACCTGTTGGATATAGCCCCGTCACTTTTGCCATCCCATCCAACAGGCAGCCAGCCACACCACAGGTGGGGAAGGTCAGTCTTGAGAAGTCAGTCTCACTCTCAGGAGAGGAACTAGCCATGATGGAATTGCCATCTGAGCTGTACATTTGGAGCAATAAGTATTTGTTGTTTTAAGTCATTGGGCTGTGGAGTAATTGGTTCTTTTGTGGTGGTTAGGTGCCACTAAGTTGCTTTCAACTCATGGCAACCCATATGATACAGTAGAACTGCCCGCAAGAAGGGTAAGGGTGTGTGTGTGTGTGTGTGTGTGTGTGTGTGTGTGTGTGTGTGTGAGAGAGAGAGAGAGAGAGAGAGAGAGAGAGATCACATCAAAGCATCTGACTCAGTCTCCTCTGGGGACACTGAATACATAACCAACAGCCAAGTTTTCAGAAACCATTGTGTCTAGAATCTTTTTGAAGTAAAGAAAATTTAAGACTGAACCCTGGTGGAGCGGTGGTTGTGTGCAGACTGCAGCCCACAGGATTGATGGTTCAAGTCCAGCAGTAGCTCTCCAGGAGTGTGGCTGAGCTTCCTATTCCCACAGGGCAGTGATGCAAGGGGGAAAAAAAAGAAGAAAATTTAAGACATCCAATTGCTTTTTAGTGTCTTGTCTCTTTTAGAGAAGATTGTTCTGAATGATATTTCTGCAAAATTAGTGAATCAGACCAAAAATAGAAAATTTCTCATTGTTTCTAGCTTCCCCGAAGTTGAATTGCTCTTTTGCAAATAACCTTTTATTGTTGTCTTTGGTATCCTTTAATAATATCTTTTTTGGTTTTTTTTGGTTTTGTTTGGGGGGGGCGCATCACTGCCCTCTGGTGGGAGTAGGAGGTCCAGCCTTGCTCCTGGAGAACTGCTGCTGGATTTGAACTGCCAACCCAGTGGGCCCCAGTCCTGCACTCAACCACTACGCCACCGGGGCTCAGCCCTATTAATAGCTTTTTATGTTTTATCTGTCCTATGATTTTATTAGAAGAAGACGCACAGGCACTCTTTTGCCATCCTGTACCTATTTTTCTATCTTAAGTGATGAAGTTTGTTAATGACTTCATCATTTGCTTGATCATAACATAAAGTGACCAGATTTTAAGCAGGTCACCAGTGACTGGCGGAGGTGGAGTGGGGGAGAGAAGAGTATTTGATTTATGTCAGAATTGAGTTAACAATAGAATCATCAGTAGTTCCTTAAAGAAAGTTGGGAAATACCTGTAAAACTTAGATACTAGTGATCTTTGATTCAGCACAAAACAACTATAATGCTGACCTTTTTTGAGAGTTGTAAAGCCCTTAGAGGGAATATCATCCTTCCTGCCCACCCTTGCCTTCATGAGTTTGAATGGGCTTAATTTATTTAAATTCTTTTCTACATTTTTTTCTGATTTTAAAAAATTGTGTAAATGATGTGGGTTTGAAATTTATTGTACATGGTGCACAGGAGCAAAAAGAGTGACCTGTAATGAAAAATAAAAGATGAAGGTGGGTATTAAGATTAAGTTTGTGGAGTTTTATGGTTGTCTTGATAAAAGAATAAAAGACAGTTCCTGAGGTTAGGCAAGGATTTCAAAGATCCAAGAAAAACCAAAAGGAAACTCCAGTGATAATAGCTTCAGAAATTGCTCATAAGTGGCAGGTTCCAAAAGTCTGTGTAAAATTTTATGTAAAGGTCAATGGAACAACATTAGTATGCATGACCAGATTCTGGCTCTAGTGGGCAATTCCTTCCCTCGGGCATGAAATGAGAGTGTTTACATCAGAGGAGAAATACACTGTGTGTGCACCTGTGATGTGTAGTGTATTTGGTGGTATGATGGTTGCGGTGGAACCAGCAAAGACGTGGTATGCCACCAAGAATAGGGGCTTCTTGGTGCATGTATGTGCTTTGTGGGAGCCCTGGAGAAATCTGAGCACTTCTGTTGAGCATCACAACTAGCTCTTTTCAGTTGATTGACTTAGAGTCTTAGCATTTATAACTCACTTTCTTTTAACCCTATTTTGATTACCCTATCCAGTAGGTTCTATCACTAAGGATGTATATGGAACTCATTTACTTCACTCATGTATTAAATATTATTTGAATGAATGAGTAGATGTGACTGCCTAAATTCACACACTGTTACCTCTTACCAGGTCTTCACCTTACTATCTTCTAAAATTCAGAAATTTGATCATCTGCCTCCCTAATTAACAACTTCTCAGTTTTAAGCTAACATCCAATATATTTATCCCTTCCCACATGACCTTGTATATATAACCTGGTCCCCACTCTCTTTAGCTCAGCCACATTAACTGGTGCTCTGTTCTTGTAATAACTCAAACTCTTTCTCATTCTTTGTCAATGAACACTGGCCTCTTTCCAAAATGCTTGTGCTGTCCCCTCCCTCCCACCTCCTTTCTCAGATTAAACCTTTATTTCTTCAGAGATGCCTTCCACAATCCAAGTTAGATATCCCAGTGTACCTTTTGAGATGCTTATGCTGGTCTTGCAGATGAATTACACTTGAGTGGGTTCTCCTGTCCTTTCTTCTGCTATTTTGAAATCCAAGACCTTGGGTCCTCATACCTTAAGAACTTTATGCTTATAATGTTCCCTCTTTCTCTAAATCACCATTTCTCTTCATGGGCTCCTTTCAATCAACAAACTAAGATCTGCTAGTTTCTCATTAACAAATGGTAGCAACCAAGGACACTTTCAGCTTACATTCCTCTTCATTTACTACTGCTGCTGCCATTTATTCTTGTTGCTGACTTCACAAAGAGTCAATAAATTGTCTGCCACCTCTGTCTCCTTCCTCATCTTTCATTCAATTGCAGTTAAGCTATGATTTATACTGTGCTACTTTAAACTGATGTATACTGTGCTACATGCCTCTTCCATGTGTTGGAAGCATTTAGTCCAGTTAACCAGTGTACCATATGCTACTTTAAACTGATGTATACTGTGCTACATGCCTCTTCCATGTGTTGGAAGCATTTAGTCCAGTTAACCAGTGTACCATACAAACATCAGTACCCATGACCCTGAGACAAGAAAAACTAGATGGTGCTTGGCTACTACTTCCACCTGCCTTGAAAGTGGCCACATTAAAAAATCCTGTATAAAAATGTAGAACAATACCTGGGTGAAACATTTTAAAGGTGTGCAACAGAACAGCAAGGGGAACAAAGCAATTAATACCAAAAATAGACTTTGGGGCCAGGGTATGGCACTCTATTAGACTTGATCAGAAAACACTCCTAAAGTTCAACAAATAGACCTGGAACTATAGGCTTTTCTTTTTTGTCATTGGCTTTGTTTTGCTCTGTCTTGTTTTTGTGCCTATTATTGTCTCTGTATGTTTATCTAGATAAGTTAGGCAGGATAAACAATCCGGGGAGAAAAAATGGGACCAATGATTTGGGGGAGGGGGCATGGTAGAGGGGGAGGTGGGGGAAAGGAGTAGGTGTTTAATAACTTGGCATTCTGAGATGCTTACCTTCCCAACATGATCGATGAAGACAAAGCTGGTGCATAGCAAATGAGAAGAAAGCAGATGGTGCCTGGCTATCAAAAGATAGTGTCTGGAGTCTTAAAGTTTTGAAGACAAACAAGCACCCATCTAGCTGAAAAGCAACAAAGCCCACATGGAAGAAGCACACCAGCCTGTGTGATCATGAAGTGTTCATGGGATTGGGTCAAAGGCATCAAAGACTCAGCACAAAAAATCATATCTGTGTGAATGAGGGGGAGTGAAGAGTGGAGACCCAAAGTCCATCTGTAGACAATTGGACGTCCCCTTACAGAAGGATCACAAGGAAGAGAAGAAGGGTGCAATATAGCATTGATCAAACACAACTTTCCTCTAGTTCTTTAATGTTAGTCTCCCTCCCCCCCCCCACTATCATGATCCCAATTCTACTTTACAAATCTGGCTAGACATATATACATGCAGGTAAGAACTGGAAATACAGGGAATCCAGGACAGATAAACCTCCAAGGACCTGTAATGAGAGTAGCAATTCCAGGAGCAGAAGAGTGAGGTGTGAGGGTAAAAGGGGGACCTAATCACAAGGAGCTACATATAATCCCCTCCTTGGGGGATGGACAACAGAAAAGTGAGTGAAGGGAGCCATCCGTCAGTGTAAGATATGAAAAAGTGATAATTTATAAATTAGCAAGGGTTCATGTCGGGGGGTGGGGGGAAGGGAGAAAATTAGCTGATAGCAAGGACTCAAGTAGAAAGAAAATATTTTGAAAATGGTGATGGCAACAAATGTACAAATGTGCCTGACACAATGGATGCTTGTATGTATTATGATAAGAGCTGTATGAGCCCTCAAAAACATGATTTTTAAAAAAATGTAAAACATCATTTAAAAAGGTCAGGCCACTGGTCGGATAGAGACTGATAGAATTCCCAAGACTGGCCTTTAGACAACCCTCATGTCCACAAACGAACACAACACCATGGCTCAATTTTTTTTTTTTTGTCAAACAACAGACATATCTTTAAGGGGAACAGCAATATCAGTAAGGCACACAAACCTGAGTATAGTCAAGAACTTAAAAGGGTAGCATTTATCCAAGGACACAGGTCAGAAGAGTTAGAAAAGAAGGAGAAATGGAAACAGGAAACAGAAGGAGAAAATGGAATAAGTCATTAAGTGATGTTACACTGTGGAGATTGCAATCAGAGAGGAAATGAACTGCATTATGAATTATAGCATGGCAAACTGAACTTCTCTATAAACCTTCACTCAATTCACAATAAATAATATAGAGAAAGAAAAAGGGAGGAAAAGCCTTCTCGGGGTTCTCAGTAACTTCTACTTTACCAAATCTCCTTTTCTCACTTCACTTCTGAGTAACACTCAGCACAGTGGACCATTTCTTCCTGACCCACTATTTCCTCTTGGTTTTTGTAACTGTTTTATTTGGTCCTCAAGAGAGTGAGTATTGAGATGGAGGTAGTATGCATTATGTTTGTTGGGAGAAGAACCTTTTCCTTGAATGACATAAGAGGAAGGATGGATGATTGTCAAGCTTTTAGACTAAGATGCAGACCTAATGCCAAGAGAAGGATAGGAAGCAGACTGGACACCAGAAGCCTTAGATGTAGAACTAACAAGGTCTCTGCCAACCCTGAGAGAAGCAAAGGTTGTTTGTTATATGAGACCCACAGTTGGCTGAAACGGCCAGGCTGTAATATCCACACTGTGTGCAGTGATGGACTGCATCCCTATGAGAAGTGTAAAAGAGGAAGACCTTCAAGCTGGTGGATTCACAAAACGGCTACAACAGTGGGTTCACTGATAGCGTTGCTTGTGAGAATGGCACAGCTGAGGGCAGTGCTTCATTCCGTGATGGTGCAAAGGGTTGCTTTCAATGGACCGACTCAGTGGCATCTAACAACTACCTGAGAAGAACATGGCCTTGACTGCAAAGCGTGCAACAAGCCCTGGTGGTATAGTGGCTGCATGTGGAGCTGTTTACCATAAGGTCAGCAGTTCAAAACGACCAGCTTTTCTGAGGCAGAAAGACAAGGCTTTTGACTCCCATAAAGAGTTATAGCCTCAGAAACCCACAAGGCCAGTTCTACACTGTCTGTGGGGTCACTGTGAGTGAGAATTGATTCAATGGAAGTGTATTTTTTGTTTGTTTAGCGGCTGCAAGTTTTTGCTGATAGCCTAATGGCAAGCTACACCTTGCAGCAACAGTCTGGTAGCACACTTCCATGACTTGCCACGGTGACACACACACTTTACTGTTGCCCGGAACTGCCCTCAATTGCCTTTACTTCCTTCTTCTCCACTTAACCTCACAACGTCAAGATTGCGCCAGGGTTTGGTCCTGGGCTCTCCTCATATGTATTCTCTAAGTTTTGTGGCTTTGAATCCATCTATGCCCTATTCCTAGGTTTATATGTTTAGTTCTGACCCCTCCAATGAACTACAGACTCTTAATCCAATAACTGGCCGTGTAACTTGCTTTTGGATGTCTAATTGGTAACTCATCCTTGTTAGCTGGTGTCAGTCTGGTCAGGCCCCTTCCCCCCTCCCCCGCTCCTCCACCACCCCCACTGCAGGTGCTAGTGACCCCATGCACAATGGAATGAAATGCTGGTCTCCTGGTTTGTTTTGTGCTTGAATCCTCTAAACTTAAAGCACTGTGGAGGCAAGGATGTTTTTAAGTTTTAACTTCTGTAGTTTTTCAGGATACTGTTTGATACCCAGTGTACACTTACTAATATTAGTTAAGTGACAAAACGGATTAATCAGTTCTCCATTTGGTAACGTGTTGCACAAATCAGATTACGCCTGTTTCCTGCTTAGAATGCTCCAGTGGGTTACCAGTTTATAATGGACTCCAGACCCTGAGATTTCACATAATCTGGTGTCTTCATATCTCACCGACCTTTCATCCTCCCCTGTCCAGTCGCACCACCCCTCTCTCCATTCCTCATACAAAGCTCTTTCCTCAATAGGGCCTCGCACGTGCTTATCCCTATTGTAGTATCTCAACAGGAAACTCCCAGAAATTCAAGGTAGACTCAGAAGAGGATGCAGAAGGAGGAGATAATTACTGGTGTCAGGTGGATCTAGCTGAAGACAGAGGATAACAGGAAGACGTGTCTTTGTCTTACTTCCTACACAAAGCTGTTTGAATATGTGGCTCATAAATTATAATATTTTAAATAAGAAGAATATTAGGATATTTAACTCTGCTCATGTGGAATTTGCGCATGTTCACCAGTAGGTACTGGCTTGAACAGGGGATACTGCATAGTCTCTAATTAGGAAAGGTGCGCACAAGGGTTCTATCCTTTCACTCTGCCTATTAAATTTGTATGCTGAGTAAATAATTTCATAAGGTATATGAAGAAGAATGTGGCATCAGGATTGTAAGAAGGCTTATTTAAAACCTGTGATGTGCAGGTAGCTCAACCTTGCTTGCTTGAAAGACAAGAAGACTTGCAGCACATACTCATGGAGATCAACGACTACAGCCTTCAGAAGTCATTACACTTTAACATGAAAATAAAAACCTCCACAACTGGACCAACAAACAACATCTTGATAAACAAAAAAAGAGATGGAAATTGTTAAGGATTTCATTTTATTTGTATCCACAGTCAGTGTCCATTGAATTAGCTGTTAGGAAGTCTAAAGACAGATTGGATTGTGCAGGTTTTTATTCAATATATATATATTTTTAAGAAATCATTTTATTGGGGGCATATACAACTCTTAACACAATCCCCCCATCCACCCATCCATTGTGTCAAGCACAGTAGTAAACTTGTTGCCATCATCATACTCAAAACCTTTTCTTTCTACTTGAGCACTTGGTATCACCTCCTTATTTTTTCCCCTCCCTCACAAACCCTTGATAACTTATAAATTATTATTTTGTCATGTCTTACCCTATCTGATGTCTCCCTTCACCCATTTTTCTGATGTCTTTGCCCAGGGAAGGGGTTATATGTAGATCACTGTGATCGGTTCCCGATTTCTCCCCCACCTTCCCTTTACCTTCCTGGTATCGTTACTCTCATTATTGATCCTAAGGGGTGTCCTAGATTCCCTGTGTTTCCAGTTCTTATCTGTGCCGTGTACATCCTCTGGTCTAGCCAGATTTGTAACGTACAATTGGGATCATTGTAGTGTGGGAGAGGGGAGAAAAAGCATTCAAAACTAGAGGAAATCTGTATGTTTTATCGGTGCTATACTGCACCCTGACTGACTTGTCTCCTCCCTGTGACCCTTCTGTAAGGGGACATCCAGTTGCCTACAGATGGGCTTTGAGTGTCCATTCTGTACTCCCCCTCATTTACCATAATGTGATTTTTGTTCTGGGTCTTTGATGTGCGAAAGATCTTTTTAAAGTGTTAAAAAAAAAAAAGATGTCACTTTGAGGACTAAGATTCATCTGACCTAAGTCTGTGGTAGTTTCGTCAATTTATGTGCTCGTGAAAACGTCAATGAATAAGGAAGAACAGAGAAGAATTGTTGCATTTAAATTATCGTGTTGGTGAAGAAGAAAGTACCATTGGCTGCCATATACCAATAAGAATAAATGTGTTTTGAAGCAAGTATAGCTAGAAGGCTTTTTAGAAGGGAAGATGGGGAAGACTTCATTTCACACTCTTTGAAAATGTTTTCAGGAAAGACCAGACCCTGGAGAAGGACATCAGACATGGTTAAGTAAAAAGGTTGGTGAAAAAGGGCAAGATTCTCAACAAGGTGGATAGAAAGAAACCCAGGATGGGTGAATGTTTAAAGACAGTAATGAATGAGATTAAAGGTTCCTGGTGGGTACTCCTGGGGAGGGTTTGTGTGTGAGGGGTAGGTGTGGGGGTAATGGGGAACTAATAAGAAGGAAGAAGATGTCTTGAAATTGATTGTGGTAGTGATTATACAACTCTTTGATATGACTAAACTATTGAATTTTGTGATGTCTGGAATATGTCCCGATAATATATTTTTTTAAAAGATGGATTAACATAGTGGTTATCCAGCAGGGGTTCAAGCCTACCAACCATCGTGAGACTGGTTCTTTGACAGGACATGATTTCCTTCTGTTGTGTACAGAGTCGATACGAGTGGGAACCAACTCGTCAGCATATGACAACAACAATAGTGAAGCTGATTTATAATTTTATCTGCTTAATAAATTATTTTTTTTACTGCCCTGTTTTTAATTTTCTACCCTCTACATGTGAATCAGATTATGATAGTTTATTTATAAGGTCTATTGCCAAGGAGTTATGGAAAAGCTTTGGCTTATATTTTGAAATTTCTCTTCCTTTTCCTTTGGCCAACAGCTCAACCTCTTTGGTGCCCCATCTACTTAACACAGGACAGCTGGGGTACACTTCCAATCATCTGGGTCAGAAAATAAAGAGGCCTCTGAGTCAGTCTGGATTTTACCTAACATTGCTCTGGTGTCTAATTCAATTAAAGGCAGGAAACTTTTGATTTTTTTTCTTCCTTTTTTTGTTTTGCTCCAAGGAATGAATGCAACTCATTCCATTAATATGAATTTATAGCTTCTTTTTAGCAATGATCCTCAATGAATTCTGGAAGTTCCTTGACTTCCAGAATAGTTACAAACATTCACCTTTAAGGGAAAGCACAGTGCTATGTTATTCTCTTGTTACTGCATCATTCTTTGTGGCAAGTTCTCATAACCATAGTAGTTATTTGTTTTTCTTCTTGACTGATGACTCGTGGCTGAGCTTTTCCTTTGAGAGACCATAGTGGCCTAGGGCAGAACCTACTTTACAAGACCGAAGAATGACAATTTTCTCCTGATGTGCAGCCAATATACTCATGGGTTAGCAAAGCAATTCCTTTCTTTCCTTTTTCTTTTTTTAAAACCCACCTGCCGGGAAGGAACCCTGGTGGTGGTGTGTGTGCCAAGAGGAGGCTGCCCGCTTCCATAGAGATTTTAAGTATCTGCTTTCTCAGCTCCCTGGGTGGCTTTGGAACCCCCACAGTGTGGTATCACCCACTTTGGGAAGCATTGATGTCTGAGAAGTCTTAGGTTTCACCTCACGGAAGTTCACATACATAGTATTGAAAGCAATCCACAAGTACCCTCTCCTTGTAATACAATAGAAACAAAAAGTTCTTTATACACAAAAAAGTATAAACTCTGACAAGAACTTCTTTAATAAGTATTTTATGTGTCAAATAGGGATAGATCCTTATGTCTTAACCTGCAACTGAGTATTAGATGGTGTTTTGTTTGTTAATGCACAAGCTAGAAGATAAATATCTTCTAGATTACAAATATTAGCATTGTTTAGTCTCTGGCAAATTGTGGAGATTAATGAAAACATTTTCAAAATGTCTGCTAAAGCAGTACAACAGTGCATAACACTGCCTGGTCCTCACAGTTGTGCCTGTGCACGAACCCATTGTTGCAAGCACTGTGTCATTCTGTCTTGTTGAGGGTCTTCAGCTATTTCACAGCCCCTCTATCAAACAAGCTGTCCTTTCCCGGGAACCGATCTCTCCGGATAACATGTCCAAGGTTTAGGAGACAAAGTCTCGCCACTTCTTCAAATCCCATTTGTTTATTCTTCTGGCAATCCATGGTGCATTCAGTATTAATCACCAACTCCTTAACTCAAATACATCAATTATTTGATCTTCCTTACCCTTTGTCTGGCTTTCACATGCAGATGAGGCAATTGACCCACCAAGATATTGCTTAGCAGCTGAGTCCTTTACTGTTGATGTACCTTGTTTCTGAAAGGGAGTAAACCCCACTCACTGCCATGGAGCTGAGTGCGGCTCACCGTGATCTTCCTGGACAGGGTAGAACTGTTCCTGTGGGTGTCCGAGACTGTCCCTCTTTGCAGGAGTAGAAAGCCTCGTCTTTCCCCCTTGGAGCAGCTGGTGGTTTTGAACTGTTGGCCAACACATAACCACTCCGCCACCAGGTAGTGGATAGCCTAAAGCATTAGGAGAATACTTCCATTTTAACTTCCATTTTCAGCATGGGCTCCTGTGGAGGATAGCTCTTCTTTAGCATTGGACCCCTACCTAGTACCTCTTTTCAAGTGGCTTCTGATGACAAAGTGCTACTGCATTGATTTTTAACCATTTCTTAAAAGCTTTCCTTGCTCCACCTTCTTTATTTCTCCATTTGAACTCAGCACCCTTGCTGCAAATTCTTCTTCAACTTGTATGTAGAAGACTTACTTTATAGTAGTAGAACAAAAATCGTTTAAGGGGAAATGCCTGACTTAGGACCAAACGTGTCAGGCATCTGGGGAAATGGAGCAAGGGGGCTAGTCAGCCTCCATGGAGCCAAGGGTGAAGGATTAGAAGCAGGCTGGTCACAGTTGTGACCTTCGTGTACTGTTTTCTCATTGATCGTCTTCCTTGAAAGAAGAAAAAAGTTGAGTTTCAATCTGTTACATAGAAAGTACTCCATTCTTGTGACAGGATATGCAGCTTTAGTGAAATTTTTCAAAGAATTGCTTATTCCTAAAAACTGCAAGATCTCAATAACACTGAGCTTTCTTTTGCATTAGTTTTAGGGCATAGGGATTTTGCTGTTCTTTCTCAGGTAAAAACATATAAATCAACGTCTATATCACATCACCCCCAAGGTATTAGGACCTGCAGAGGCAGTGAGTTATTTAATGTGGCTCTTCTAGCTCAAATCTCTAACATCTACCAAATGACATTTTTCCTGAAGGGGTTGGGTAAGAAGTTGGGGTGAGATACTGATTGGATTCACTTGTGAGAACCAGGAGACTGGATCTCAATGCCAGCATGATCCAGGAGTAGAGCATGTCTGGGTTGAAGATCTCTGCACAGTGAACTCCTGGATCCAGAAGACAGCTGTAACATCAGAGGAGCAGCAGCAGAACCTGGAGCCAAAACATGGAACAGAATGGTGCACTCCAAAACCTTTGGAGCGAATTATGATGGGTGTCTATGTGCAAGAGGCTGGCTGTGGAATAAGGACCGTCCCCCTGGGCACTTAATAAACCCTTTGTGTTAGTCAGGGTTGACTAGAGGAACAATCCAGGGAGATACTCATATGTGCGAAAGAGAGAACTTTATATCAAAGAGCAATTGTACATTAAGAAAACATGCCAACACAGTCCAGATAAAGGTCATAAGTGCAATATTACCATATGTAGATACTAATCCATAAATTCCTCTTTACACTCACACAGCCATGCAAGGATGCTGAATTCAGGAAGCTCACAGGCCAGTGGGCAGAAGGTTTTGTGGATTCAGTGGTGGTAGAACCATCTCACTGCTGGTGTGGGTCACCATGTGGTTCCTCCAGCCCTAGGGCTCTGACTGTATCAGCTTAGTTCCATGTGTTTTGTCATCAGGAATGTCTTGCTGGGAGTCTGTCTTCATCCAGTGAGCTCTTTCTTTCCTTTGAGCCTCCAAATGTGTGGTCATCAAGCTGCGACCTGATTGACAGGCAAGACTCCACCCCTTTGCAAGTTGCCAGATTCTATAGCTGCCACACCCTTTAATCATAAAAAGTGTCTGTGAGTTCTTTGTAGCAATGGATATTAGACCTTAGATGTGTAAGAGAAAATACCAGTGCTGACAACTTGGACTTTTCCTGTTTTAATGGGCCCATGTAGACGAAACTATGAAACTTGTCAGCAGTAATGTGCCTGGACAGCAAACTTAGACTCATTAATTGCTCTCAGTTGTACTTTATTCACAGTTGAGGGTTAAATGATAATGAGTTTAGAATAAGATCTCTTGTTAGAAATTAAAAAAAAAAAACTTTTATTGGGGGCTTTTACATCTTATCACAATCCATACATTCGTCCAGTGTGTCAAGCGCATTTGTACATATGCTGCCATCATCATTTTCAAAGCATTCTCTTCCCACTTGAACCTCTGATATCAGCTCCCCATTTCTTTGCCCTCCCTCACAAACCCTTGATAAGTTATAGATGATCATTTCCATATCTTCCATTGTCATCTGTTGCTTCTCATCCACTTTTCTGTTATTTGGTTCCCTGGGAGGGGCTTCTAAGTTGATCCTTGTGATCTCTTCCCCTTTCTCCTCTGACCCTCTCCTAATCCTCCTGGTATCACTACTCTCATTGTTGGCTGTGAGGGGTTTCTCGATCTCCTGTGTTGTGGACTCAGAATAAGACCTCTTTATTGTAAACACCTAAATGTTGTTAATAATCACAATAACTTTGAGTCCAAATCTTAGCTCTTATTCAGATTAGTCTAATATTCTGAATTCAGCATTAAACACATTTTGGGGGGCATTTGATTGTTTCTGGAAATAATGATCAGTCCATTGTAAATTCATTTGCTAGATATTGAAAAAGTTTGCCATTTTCAGTGTAAACTTTTAAAGTAACATTGACGTCACTACTTAACTCTACAACATGATTAAGCCTTGTTTAGCTTTGCAGTTAGGAAAAACCATCCATTTCTTTTAAAAAGAAGAATATTTATCTCATTTTCAAATTTGCACGGAATCACATTTTGGCAAGTGAACTTTTATCTTTAGAATCTGTTGTGCAGATGTTCACTCTGTTGTTTAAAAAACTTGGTTCAGTGAAAACTGTGAACTATGTATTACTTCTCAGGGACATTTAAACAACTAGAAATGGCTGAAATCATGTTAAACTAAAGGGGCTTGGTGGAAAGCCTGCCTACCTGAGAATGTCCAAGGAGGAAGTTGATCCAGCTGCAGCAGTCTGGGTAAAGGGAAGGGTGAAAGTCAGAGAGGCTGCATGTTGGTTCATCTGAGAGAATTCACTTATGATGGCCACATAATCTCTCAATCCTCAATTCCTCTTAGTTCTCCCAATCTACTCTGTATATTCTGTGAGTCACGCCCAGAGATAATATTAATATAGTAATATCTCTTATCATAAGTTAGGCAGTCATCTGTAATTATAGGCACACTACATTTCTTCCCACTTTTGAAGATCAGGCTCACATAGGGTTTCTTATCTTGATACATGTTATACAAATAATTCATTAGTAGAATGAATGGCACTGACCGACTTGCTCAGTATTCTGACTGTCGCCTCCCAGAATTCTGCTGAAATTGTTCATGCTGTGAACTGAAAGGTCGTGGCTTGAATCCACTAGTTATTATGAGATGTGACAATCTACTTCCATAGAGATGACAGCTTTGGAAGCTCTGCAGGGTAGTGCTACTCTGCCCCATAGTTTATTATGAGTCGCAGTCGACTCAAAGGGTAACAAGAGATCATCTATGAACTCTTATCTACTAAGTTACAAGAAATGATCTAATTCCTTATTTTACTTAACATTTGAAAAAAGAGCATGTGGATTGAGGGTGATTCCTATGAGATGGAAGTCAGACATGCCTCCAACCCTCCTCCATCCCTTTTGTGACCCCAACTGGCCCTTGCACTGTACCCTACTTCTTTGCTAGGGTCCATAATCCGCTGTAGTAGCCACACAGAATTCACAGATGCTACTGGAGATTATGGGGTTTACTAGGGCCATTATCAGGTTATATGTCAGGATCAAAAAAATGTCCATAGAACCTTTTTTCAGCCATGGTGGCAGGTCCTCACCCTCTTCAGCCAAGTAGCCCTTTGACTTCTACCCTGCTCAGCAAGTGTTACAAAGCTGTTCTGTGCTGATAAGTGCTCAATGCCCCCCCCCCCCCCGCGTTTTTTTCTATTGTGCACAGGGTGTCCATCTATGGGTCAGAACCTTCCCTTTGGCATCTGAAAATCACCACCCTCCCTCATTGGGTGGAAGTTACAGCAACTGTGGATAGAAGAATCATACCAAGTAATTTTGCCTGCAACATCTCTGGAATTTGACTTTCTTGATCATACCTCCATTTGTTTTTTTCTTTTAAATGTACACTTTTACCTTTGAGAATACACACGTTGTTGTCGTTAGATGCCGTCGAGTTGGGTCTGACCCTTAGAAACTTCATGCAGAGCAGAATGAAACACTGCCCAGCTCTGCACCATCTCCACAGTTGTTCCTACGCTTGAGTACATCATTGCTTAAGGACCGTCTTCATTTTCGCTGCCTCTCTACTTTACGAAGCATGATATACTTCTCCAGGGACGGGTCGGAACTGACACGTGTCCAAAGTGTGTAAGATAAAACCTTGCCACCCTGGTCTAAGGAGCACTCTGGCTGTACTTCTCCCAAGACAGATTTACTTGTCCTTTTGGCAGTCCATGGCACTTTGAATATTCTTCACCAGCATTCAGATTTAGATTCAGATTCATCAAATCTTTTTCGGTCTCCTTTTTTCAGTCTGTCCAAATTTCACATGCCTCAGTCCTTTTTTCAATACTCTAAAGAGGCATTTTGCAACAGATTTACCAAATGCCGCTTGCCTTTTGGTTTCTTGGCATCAATGCTGCTTTCGTGAGCATTGATTGTAGATCCAAGAAAGACAAAAATCTTTGACAGATTCAACCTTTTCTCCACTTGTCATGATGTTACCTACTGGTCCAGTTGTGAGGTCTTTTGGGCTTCTTTACGTTGAGTTGTAATCCACACTAAAGACTGCAATGCTTGATTTTCATCAGCAAGTGCTTCAAGTTGTCTTTATTTTCACCAAGCACGCTTGTGCCATTTGCATATTACAAATTGTTAATAAGACTTCCTCCAACCTGATGCCATGTTCTTGTTCTTATAATCCAGCTTCTCTGGTTATTTTCCCAGCATACAGATTGAATAAGTGTAGTGAGAGAACACAACCCCTTTTGCACACTTTATTGATTTTAAACAATGCAGTATGTCCTTTGTTTTCTTTACAAAGCTTCCTCTTGTTTCATGTACACGTTCCTCATGGGCATAATAAGTATTCTGGAATTCCCATTTTTTTCAAGGTTATCCATACTTTGTTATGATCCACATGGCCGAATGCTTGGCATAGTCTCCAAAACACTTGTGTCTTTTTGGTATTCTCTGCTTTCAGTCAAGATCCATCTGACATCAGCAGTGATAGTCTTTGTCCTATGTTCTCTTCTGACTCCAGACTGAACCTCTGGCAGCTCCCTGTCATTGTTGGATGATCTTCAGGAAATTTGTACTTGAATATGGTATCAATGACATTATTCTATAATTTGAGCATTTTGTAGGGTCACTTTTTTAAAAAAAAAATTGGTACAAATAAGGATCTATTCCAGTCAGTTGGCCAAGTAGCTATCTTCCAAATTTCCTGGCATAGAGAAGTGAGTGCTTCCAGTGTTTCTTCAGCTTGTGAGACATTTCAATGGGTATTCCATCAATTCCTTGAGCCTTGTTTTTGGCAAATGCTTTTGATGAAGTTTGAACTTCTTCCCACAGCACCATTGCTTCTGGCTCATGTGCTATCTCTTGAAATAGTGGAATGCCAACTAGCTCTTTTTGGTGCTTTCCTTCCAACATCTCTTGATGTTTCCTGCATGATTTACTATTTTGCCTATAGAATTTTTCCAAATTGCAATTCAAGACATGAATTTTTTCCCCTGAGTCCTTGCAGTTTCATATATTTAGTCTGTTCTTCCCTTAGGGTTTTCCAGTTTTAGATCTTTGTACATTTCATTATAACATTTGGCTTTGTCTTCTCAATCTGCCTTTGAAATTTTCTTTTCAGTTATTTGACTTCAGCATTTCTTCCATTTGCTTTAACTAGTCTACAATTAAAAATAAGTTTCAGAGTCTCTTCTGACTCCACTTGAATCTTTTCTTTATTTCCTGTCTTTATAATCATCTTTTCTTTCTTTCTGAATGATGTTCTTGATGTCCTTCTACAACTCTTCAGGTCTTCTGTCTTTAGTGTTCAATGCATCAAGTTGTATTTTGAAATGTTCTTAAAATTAATGGGATAGATTCAAGGTTGTATTTTGGCTCTCATGAATCTGTTCTACTTTTCTTCAGTAAATTCAATTCAGTTCAGTTCAGTTGCACATATGAATTTGCATATGAGCAATTGATGGTCTTCCCCAGTCAGCTCTGGTCTTGTTTTAGCTGCAGATGTACAGTTTCTACATTTCCTTCCTCCCACAGATATAGTCAATTTGACATCCGGAGAAATCTTTTGTGTAACTGAAAAAAGATATTTTATATGAACAAGTTGTTCGTCTTGCAAAATTCTATCACAAGCTTTATACGCTGGTCCATAATTTCCAACCACTGTTCTTTCCTCTTTGTTTCTCACTTTTGCATTCCAATTGCTAATAATTATCAATGCATCTTGATTGTATGTTTAACCAATTTCCAATTGAAGTCATTGGTAGAATTCTTCAATTTCTTCATCAGTAGCTTTTATGGTTGGTGCATACTTTAGAAAAATAGTTGTACTAATTGGATTTCCTTGAAGGTAGATACACATAATTCGCTCACAGGCAATATTGTACTTCATGATCAGTTGTTTAATCACCTTTGTTAAAAAGAACATCATAGTATTCCACGTGATTGTGGTGTTCTGAGCATAGTAAATCATATGATTTTCTGTTTCAAAATGACCAGTATTAGTCAATTGCAGCTCATTTATGTCTAGTATTTTGATCTTCATGTATTCCATTTCATTTTTACCACTGCCAATTTTTCTAGATTCATATATCTCACAGTCCAAGTACCAATCATTAGCAGGTTTTTGCATTTGTTTCTCTTTACCATGAGTCATGCTCCATCAGCAAATGAAGATCTCAAAGGCTCTGCTCCTGCTGGCGTTGCATCACTCATTTGATCAATGTTGACCCCACTGCAAGAAATCAGCTCTTCTTCAGTCGCATTGTGAGTGCTCTGAGACCTGAGGGCCCATCCTCAGACGCTGCTTCCAACAGTGTTGTGCTTACATCCATTAGGCCCTCAGTGTTTGACAAGGTTTCAAAGCTATAGAAGGTTTCACTGGCTCTTTCCGCCAGAGTGGCCGCTGTGTTCTATGTTGTCTGTACTTTTTTGGAAGCTCCACCGAAACCTGCTCACTTTGCGTGACCCTGCTGGCATTTGAAATACCAGTGACATAGCTGCTAGCACCACAGAAACACGTAAGCCACCCTAGTATGACAAATTAGTAAACAAGTGGTGGGAGAATATACATGCTCAGAACAATTTAACTGTTTGCACATATATATAATTCATTGAACTTGACTACATCTTTATGTTGGGTAATTATTCTCACTTCTTTTTTGACATTCTTTCTCCATTAATAAACACTCATTGCTCCCTAAGGTACTTACCTAATCCTTTCAGTTGCTTTTGTCACTTTGATCTCTTACAGTATAAATCCTCAATTTTTTTGCCTACTGCCCATAATATGGGATAGTGTAGGAATATGTTTTCATAGTCCCCTCTGGATTGTTCCCTTCACAAGCAGTGCTCACTTTAGGAAACACTGTCTCATAGCTAAATATTAAAAGACCATAATGCTCATGGCAGATCTTTTTTTATGAGTTAAACTGTACTATTGTTTTTAGTTTGATATTTTTAGTTGTTGATATTTTTAGTTTAAGGTTTAAATAGTATTTCAGAGTAATAGTGTGAGTTTCCATGGCCCTGTAAGGGGATTGTCCCTCCTTTTGATCAGGTTTTTTTCTAAGGTCTCCTAGCTGAAAATGCTCAGTAGTGGTAGCCAGCCAAGTACCATCCAGTTCTCAGGACTATTCATTGAAAAGAATATCTTAATCAAATGAATTTAACACATTTATCAAGAATCAGTTGACTACAGATGTGTGGGTTTATTTTTGACCTCTCAGTTCCGTTATCTGTTGTTATATCTGTACCATATAATTTGATTAATCAAGTTATGTAATGTATCTTAAAATTAATAAGTGTGAATTCCACTTCTCTTTTCAACATTCTTAACCTACTTATTCAGGGGTTCTTTCCAATCCACACAGAGTTGAAGTTTGACTTTATCATTTTTGTAAAGAAGTAAATGAGGGGGAGTACAGATTGGGGACCCAAAGCCCATCAATAGGTGAAGTGATATCCCCTTACAGAGGGGTTGCAGGGAGGAGATGAGCCAGTTAAGGTGCAGTGTAGTAACAATGAAATATGCAACTTTCCTCTAGTTCTCAAGTGCTTCCTCCCACCCACTATCATGATCCCAATTATACCTGACAAATCTAGCTAGACCAGGGTATGTACACTGGAGTTGGAAACATGGGAAATTCAGCATAGATGATCCCTTCAGGACCAGTTGTGGGAGTGGTGATACCGGGAGGATGGAGGGAAGGTAGAATAGAAAGGGGGAACCAATTACAAGGATCTACATATAGCTTCCTCTCTGGGGTATGGGCAATAGGGAAGTGAGTGAAGGGATACATCAGTGTACAATATGAAAAAGTACTAACAATTTGTAAATTATTAAGGGTTCATGGGGGAGGGACTGTGGGGAGTGAGGAGAGCTATACTGGAGATCTTAGTGGAGGGAGGATGTTTGGAGAGTGATGATGGCAACAAGTGTGCAAATATGGTCTGCATACAATTGACATATATATTGATTGTGATGGGGATTGTATGAACCCCCAATAAAATGCTTTATAAAAAAGGAGGCAAACATTGGCGAGTGGACGAGGGGAGACATCAGGCAGTGTAAGATATGACAAAACAATAGTTTATAAATTATTGAATGTTGGTGGGAGGAGCAAGGATGGAGGGGAAAGGATGGGAAACTGATATCAAGAGCTCAAGTGGAAAAGCAGATGTTTGGAAAATGATGATGGCAGCAGGCATGTGAAGGTGTTTGGCACTATATATATATATATACACACACACGTGTGTGTGTGTTTATGTATATGAAAAATGATGTACGAGTCCCCAATAAAATGATTTTTGAAAAAAGGAGGGGGAAAGAGGAGCTTATACCAAAGACTGAAGTAGAAAATATTTGGAAATGAAGATGGCAACATGTGTACAAATATGCTTGATACAAATGATGTATGGAATGTTATAAGAGATGTAAGAGCCCCCAATAAAATCATTTAAAAATGTTTTTTAGAATATGACAAACTTATTTTTACTTTATAAATCACCTTGGTTGGTATTGACATCTTAATAATAATGTCATCAAACATGACTAGGTGGCATTTCTTTTGTCTTAAATTTCTTTTAGCGGTGTTTTATAATTTTTATTTTATAGATCTTTCATTTCCTTCAGCAATATCCTTAGGTATTTTATTTTCTTTGTTGCTATTGTAAATGGGATTGTTTTCCTAATTTCTCTCTCTGATCTCTTACGGTGTATAGATAATCAACTGATTTTTTGTTGTTTTGTTGTACCATGAAACTTTCCCTGATTTTTCTATTAGCCCTAGATATCTTCTGGATTCTATGAGATTTTTTTATGTTGTTAGATGCCAGCAAGTTGGACACTTCCGACTCATAGTTACCCTACGTACAACAGAATACACCAGCACCCAATCCTGGGGCATCCTAGCAATTGCTGCTGTGTTTGAGTTCTTTCTGTAGTCACTGGGGTAGCTGTCCTCACTGTGGTCCATCCATCACATCAGGGTTCTTATTCTGCTTTATCAAGCCTGTTGCCCTCTTGCAGGGACTGGTCTCTCCTGATGTCCAGAGTACAGGAAAAGTCTTGCCTACTTTCCTTCTAAGGAGCATTCTGTCTGCATTTCATCTAAGTCAGAACTTTTTGTTATTTGGCATTTCATAGTACTTTCAATATTCATCGCAAGCACCATGATTGAAATACCTCAATTCTTTTTTAGTCTTTCTTATTCAGTGTTCAACTTTCATCTGCAGATAAGGTAATTGAAATTGCCAGGGTTGGGGTCAGGTGCACCCTAGTACTCTTAACTTTAAAGAGGTTTTGTGTAACAGATTTACCCAATGCAATGAGTCCTTTGGCCTCTTAACTGCTGTTTCCATAAGCTTTGATTGTAGATCCAAGCCCTCCTCAATTAGAACACCAATTAAAATTGTTTTGTGGATTTTGTCTTCAGCATCAATCTCCCTTTCTTAAACAAATTATCTTATTTGTAAAGTCCTGATTTCTCAGGGTTATTGTCCCCAGAAACTTTTCAAAAGCATTAATGAACTAATCATTCTTTCACCCAAGGCTTCACTATAAATTTGGTATTTGTTTTCTTGTTTCAATTTTAGCAGATTCATGTTGCTCTGATAGGGACTCTCTCTTTTTTCTTCTTTTAAAAAATCATTTAAAATCATTTCATTGGGGCCTTGTACAACTCTTATCACAACCCAGGCATCCATCCAATGTATCAGATACATTTTTACATTTGTTGCAATCATCCTCAAAATATTTGCTTTCTACTTGAGCCCTTGGTATCAGCTCACTTTTCCCCCATGAATCCTTGATAAAGTTATTGTCATTAATAATAATAATAATTATTATTAATAATAATAAATTATTATCTTGTCATAGCTTACACTGTTTGATGTTTCCCTTTACCCACTTTTCTGGGGTCTGTCCCCCAGAGAGGGGGTTATATATAGATCCTTGTGATCAGTTCCCCCTTTCTACCCCACCTTCCCATCACCACTCTCACCAGTGGTTGTGAAGAGTTTATCTGTCCTGGATTCCTTGTGTCTCCAGTGATAGGAACTCTTTCATAACTGATGTATGATCCTTCTTAGTGCTCCAGACTAGATCCTGTTATAGTGTTTCAGACATGTTATATCAATTTATTTTGGGGTCAACAATTTTTGAAATCCATGAATACATAGTTTTTTTATAACATTCATTTTCCATGAACTTCTTGAATACCCTTCATGTCATATGTGTATTACATGCATACAGTAAGTTAATGAACTGGACATAAGAACCTCTATGATTATACTCATCAGTCCTAAATTAAATAGCTAGTGTTCATAGAAGAGACAGAAGAGGAGAGGGCAGAGAGGAAAGTCACTTGAGGCTAGAGGCAGAGGTTGGAGTGATGTGGTGCTAAGTAAGGAAGCCATTCGAAGATGGAAGTGGCCAGGAAGGGTTTTCTCCTAGAGCCTCCAGGGGGAGTGTGGACTTTTGGCCTTCAGAACAGGCAAGTTTATACAGAAGTGAGAACATTTTCCCCATTTCTGTGGAACTGCAAACCT
Source organism: Nesogale talazaci (assembly GCA_004026705.1). Taxonomy (NCBI): domain Eukaryota; kingdom Metazoa; phylum Chordata; class Mammalia; order Afrosoricida; family Tenrecidae; genus Nesogale; species Nesogale talazaci. The sequence continues at coordinate 118,900 of PVJH01004166.1, forward strand.
TTAGCACTTGGACTTATAAAGAAAGGGTTTCTTGTAGGGTTTGCTCTACCTAGAGAGAGAACCGGCGGTTTCAGACTCTTACATCACAAAAAGTTACTCGGGTATTCTTTTGAGAAAAGTTGAACCAAGATCCCTTAAGTGATTTACATGCAAAATTAATGCTTCCCATGATTTCTGCCAAGTGGTGTGATACATTTATGCAGCAGATGCCAGAAAGTTAAGAACTTGTATCTGGAGAGAATTCAATATTTTAAGACAGAAAGCATTTGTGCTTAGGGCAACATAATGACCCCACTTGTGACTTTTTCTTGTCTTCTGGGTATTTTCATTGTGTATCCAGAAAGTCCAGGTGGATCCTTCTTCTATTTTAAAATCTTTTTTATGCAACACAGTTTTAATTTTACAAGACCAGCTTTGACTCCAAGTTTCAAAATATGTGTTCTTCAACATAAAATGTTTTGACAGGTACCTAATGGCCTAGCACTTTAGCATCCATTTTTTTTTCCCCGGGCATAGATTCAGTGACTCGAAGCTATAAAACCATAGTGCAGATAGTTTTGTCAGATTCTATATAAATCTATACTTTATACAGCTATATAAAAGGCTAGTTCCCTCCCTTTATATTATTTTGATGACTAGCACAACTTGTTGCTATACCATTGAAATAAAGCTTAATTAATTGTTGGATTTATGAACTTCGATATTTTATTTATAATTTATTTTATTTATAATTATAAATATAATTATATTTATAATTTTAATTATAATTTAAGCAGGAAATTCAATACTGTGTTCCAAGCACTCTTCTAGACATGTTTATATCTCTAATCTCATTTAATCCTCACAACCCTTCATTGTTGGCATTGTTATCATAATCTTAGAGAATGAAGAATCTTAAGCAAGCAAGATGATAATAGTGATATTTTATACCTGTGTGTGACATTTCATAACATAATTCTCAATTATTATATGATGTTGAGTTTAGTTATTAAGAGAGAGAAACTGGCTGTCCTAATTTAATTCCACAGTTAATAGAGCTGAGAGTAGAAAGAAAATTCTACAGGATCCCTCAACTTTCTGTGCTTATTGACAATGGGAAATGCAGTAAATGGAAATAGGAGATAAGTTAGCTACATATAAGATTATACATTTGGTAGGACCAGTGTATAATAATGCTCACATACAAATGGTGTGCAAAAACCTTAACCTTGGCTCATACCTGCTGTCACTTATAAAAGCCATTTCAGATTGATCACAGACCTAATTACTAAGCCTAACACTATGAATTTGTGGAAGAAAACATGGGAGAATTTTTTGAGTGGGTGGTCTTCAGTTAAGCAAACATTTCTTTCTTTCTTTTTTTTTTTGAGCAAACATTTCTTAAATGAACCAAAAGCATGATCTACAAAAGAAAATAATTGATAGATTGTTTTTTTTAAAAATTGGGGTTTATAAAAATTTAAAGCTTCTGCTATTTCAAAGACTATTTAAAAATAAAAAGATAAAATAAAATAAAAAAGATAAACTACAGATGTTGAGAAAATATATGCCAAACACATGATAACTAAATTATATCCAGAATACCTAAATAAATCTCAGCATTCAATAATAAATAGTAACCCTAAAATGGGCAAATGATTTGGACATCCTCCATACAAAAGAAAATAGACAGATGGCAAATAAGCACATGGAATGATCGTCAGCATCACTAACCACTTAGAAAATGCGAATTAAAATCACAATGTGATGTCTATTGAAATAGTTAAAAAATAAACAGCTGATTATGCTAAGTGTTGAAAAAGGTACGGAGCAATCGAGAGGTTCATAAATTTGTGATAGGAATGCAAAATGGAAGTTACTTTTGAAAACAGCTTAGCAGCTTTAATAAAATGTACAGTATCCCTTATGACCAGCAATCCCACTAATAAGTCTTCATTCAAGATATATGAAAACTTATTTATTTATTTTTTTGGGGGGGCGTCATTGCTCTCCAGCTGTGGGAGTAGGAGGCCCAGCCCCACGGCTGGAATTGAACCTCCGTCCTAGTGAGTCGCAGTCCCACGCACAACCACTACGTCACCGGGGCTCAGCCCATGAAAACTTATTTTTAATGGAACAAAATTTTGATAAAATTTACCTGTATGTGAATTTTATAATGGCAGTCCCTGTTGATATATTGTCTCAACCATTTTTGAATACTCTTCACAAGTTTTTATTTTCATGTGATATTAATGATATTACCTTGATTTTCTGCTTTCTGTTATGTCACCAGTAGGAATGGTCACAAATATGGATCTCCTCTATTCAATCACTTGGCCATATAGCTATTTTCCAAATTTTTTGGCATACATGAGTGAGCACTTCCAGTATTGCTTTTGTTTGTTGAAACATCTGTTTTGGTATTCTGTTAGTTCTTGAAGCCATGACCAAATCCTTCAGTGCTTCCTGAACTTCTTCCTTCAATATTATTGGTTCTTGATTATATACTACTTCCTGAAGTAGTTAAAAGTTGACCAATTCCTTTTGGTACAGTGTATTCCTTCTATGCCTTTTGATGCTTCCTGCATCATTCCTGTCCCCCCTTTAGAATCCTTCAATTTTATAACTTAAGGCTTTCAGTTCTTTCAGCTGGGGGAAATGCCAACCTTGTTCTTGTTTAGTTTTCTAATTCTTCAAGACACTTTTTCTTGAGTTGTCCTTTGAAATTTTCTGTTCGGCTCTTTTACTTCATCACATCTGCCACTTGTTTTAGTTACTCTGTTTCAAGTCCTAGAATTATAGCATGCCTTTCGTTTATTTCTGATACTTTCCCCAAACCTTTATTTGATCTGAAAAATGTGTTAATCAGCAGATCTGATAATTATGTTAAGTCAGTGCAATTTTAAGATTATGTCAGACTGTGGACTTGACAACTCTGTAAACTAGGTTTTTATAGTTGTTAGACGTTTAAGTTGTTAAGAAAACTGTAAGAAAAGAGGCACAGACATTAAAATAACCTTTAGTTTTTATAAGTATGCATTTGTATTATCTTGTAAATATTTGATAACATCACAGAATCCTTCTGTGTAATAATCAGTTGCATATCATCCTGTGTAAATTATACCTCAGTAAAGTTAATTTTTCATATGCTTAGGTTGTTCATGACATTTTTCTGTTTGTTCAGTGAACATTTTTTGAGGCTACCATAGTTATATGTTACTACTATATTCAAGAGATTGTATAAGCTCTCTGAATACAGAGATGGAAGCAAAACAAAACAAAGAAGGCTTGCTTTCAAGGAGTTCTTTTTTTAAAAAAAAAATCATTTTATTGGGAGCTGATCCAACTCTTATCATGATCAATACCTACATCAATTGTATGCAGTCCGCTTTTGCACATTTGTTGCCATCATCCTCAAAAACAAGGAGCTCCTTTGCAGAAGCATTAGACAACACATGTTGTGATTGGTGTTTTAGTAAAGACACGAAGGGAGTTGTCTGACTTTCCAGGATGAATGAGATCCCTCCTTTTGTTCTTTGTCATTTTTACTCTTTTGTTCTCTGTTGTGGCTATTCCAAGTCGTTTGCATTTCCAGATCAACTTTAGAATTAATTTACTTCTATCACATGAAGAAATTTAGTAGAATTTTGATTGCAATTGCCTTGATTCTGTAGATCAATTTGGAGAAAATCAAAATCTTAGCAATACTGAATCTTCTGATCCATAAATGCAGTATATTTTCTCCTTTACTTAGAACTTACATCATATGGCTTTCCATATAGAAGTACATATTTTGTCCGATTTGCTCCCAAAGTTTTGAATTTTATTCATGCTGTCAGTTGCCATAGAGTTGATTCTGACTTATGGCAACCCTTCGGTGTGACGAACAGTATTCTAAGGCAGGAGTGAGTAACCTCTCAGAAGCAGGTTTTTGGGCCTATCTTCTGAGATGTCTCTGGGTGGGCTCCAACTTGCATCTGTTTCAGCCAGCTGCTGAATACTTCATCATTTGTACCACCCGGGGACTTCATGTGCTCATCACCTAAGACTTTTAAAGTAAAGGTTTGTGTTTGTTTTTATAGATAGGGAAAATCTGCCTGGATCTTTTTACAATCCCTTTTCCCTTTTCATTAGCATTTGTGTGTCATGTCCAATTAGTGTAGCTATTGATGGGATTGAATTTTAATCTCCTCAGTGGCAACTGAAGGAGCTCTGGTAGCTTGTTAGTTACCCGGCTCAGGGTTTATACTTCTGATCAAGTTTGGAGGCCTTTGATTTAGCCGCCCAGACCTAATAACCTCCATACATTTGAGGTAGCATTTGTTATGTGCTATTTAATGACAATGTGATCAGATTATTCACTTTATTTAGTTATTATCACAAAACCCCTTGTTTGTAAAGCAAATGGATTGCAGGTTAGGCTGCTAGCCCACCGGCTGCTCCTTGGGAGAAATGTGAGGCTGTCTACTCCCTTGAAGATTCAGCCTTGGGAATCCCACAGGGCCAGCCCTACACTGTTACGTAAGCTTGTTGTGAGTCAGAATCAGCCCTATGGCACTGAGTTTGGTTCTGAGAGTTGAAAAATCCTTACACCCTTAGAAACCCAAAGGAATAGTTCCACTCTTTGTTATAGGATCGGTATGTGTCAGAATTCATTTGATGGCAGGGAGTTAATGCCACTATTTATCTGTCCCAATTAAGCTTTATTATTATTTTTTCCCAGATTTTGATAGGATTATTTTCATTTCTATAGTACCTCCATTATTACTTATTCGTTATGTAGATGTGTTAGTGATTGCTTTCAGTTTATAATACTCTTTTGTAGCATAGCAAATGCCTCTTGAAATCGCACCATTTTGTGCATAGAAAACTTCCAATCCTCTGAGCCAGCTCTTGAGTGATTATTGTCATACGTAATATCCAAAATGTTAAGTCTCTGAACCTGCATTTTTGTTTTTCCGTATTTGAAGGTGCCCCCCCCCCCCCTTTAGCCATATAGCATTTGTAACAGATGGCAGTCTGTGATCACATGCCTTTTGTTCTGTGCCTTCCTCATTTATAGTGCTCCTTTTCCTGGTGGCTGTGCTTCACCCCTAATCCGAGACTGCTACTCTTGATACTCCGCAGAAAGTTCAGTGTCAGATGGCCTTTGCTTCTGCATGAGCTCCTTGTCAGGGCTCTGGGGGTTAGACAGGACTCTTTTCTAATGACTTGTTTTCTCAGCTTACTTTCTGAGGTATGTTCGTCTCATTCTGATGTATTGCTTTCACACATGTAAGTGATTTATGTGTTAATGTACACAAATATGCAGTGTATGTTTGTCAGTTATACTGATCAGAGTCTTAATAGATTTGAAGTGGAATTTGCTTCATACTGTTGGATAACAGCATGATTCAGATATAGATTTGCTTTATGTAATTAGTGCCATAAAGAATCTCATGTCTAAATAAAAATGTTTTGCAATGCTTGTTTTATGTTATTTTAAATAATTAACTCGATTTAAACACTTAAGATGTGAGGTAGTCTTTCTGAACTCCCCCCTCACCACCACCACCACTTCTCTGACTTTTTTTTTTTAATGAAAAAAATCCTCTGATTCTTTTTAGAACTGTGAGGACATGGGAAGTTGAGAATCCAAAGAAGCAAAAGAGTGTATTTAAACCACGGACGATGCAAGGCAAAAAAGTAGTTCCCACCACATGCACATATAGTAGAGATGGAAACCTTGTTGCAGCGGCTTGCCAGAATGGAAGCATACAGATGTGGGACCGGAATTTGACCGTAAGTCATGGACAGTTAAGTCTTCTTTCCTCACACAGCCCAACATGTTAAAATATTATGAAGGTCAAGTTCCTGATTTAGACCTAATTTAAACTTCAGTGTTAGTTGATCAAATATTGGAACTTGTGTGATAAACAGCATTTCAACAGACATTCCATTTCAGTATTTTCCAGTCTATAAGCTCTAGAGTTTTTAAAATAAGTTTTTAAAATTTTTATGGCTTAAAATTCTCAAAAGCATGATACAGCTTATAGTATGGTGATCTCAATTTGCTTGTTTTTTGGAAGGGAAGAATTTGAGAGTAATATAAAACAAAATGAAGCACAGAACTAGGAAATTACCTTTAAAGTTCTTAGAAAAACTGTGAGATAGTTGTGTGACCCATTACTAGTTTTACAATGACTTCTATAGCAATTTAAATGATATTTAATATTCTATGACATTCCATTGGAATGTTTCAGATTTTTAAAATAATTTTAAAACATTATAAGGACAAATAAATATGTTGGAATTTGCAGAGACCAAAAAATTCTGTAAATGTAGAAATAATATAAAAACCTTTGACTAATTCTGTGAATTACAAATCACCAAGGACCTTAAAAAACAAGAAAACAAAGCCTTAGTTGTATCCATAGATGGTAAAACAAGATTTCTAGATATAGGTGAATGATTCTAATTATCAATTATAAAATGAAAATATGCATTAATGTTAGACACAGTCTGAACTTGTTTTGTTTTAATTCTGGTCAAGTTATGCAACAATAATTATTGAGTAGTTAATATGTGCCAGGGACTACTCCAGGCACACGAAATACTGCAAGCTATAAGCACTCCCTGCCCCAACTGAGTTTTTATTCTACTTAAAAAACCAAAAACAAAGCAAAAAAAAAAACCCCACAGAAAACAACTCACCCCAACTTCTGTCCAGCTTTACATTTTTAAAGAGACCCCAGCTATCATTCTGCACGTTCGCATATTGTATAGCCATGTCAATGATGGGCACAGTTTGCAAAAACTGTGTAGAGTTTGTGTTGTTTGCGTAAAATGTTGTGGTGGTCTTTTCACGCAGATAAGTGAAAATCAGTTGTTTAGAATAAGGTAGAAAGTAATGATGAGGGGAAGATTTCTTGTTGCTAATGCTGGAAAAATCTTTGCCATTTTTTGTTTGTCAGATCTTTTATTTGTTTTCATCATCCTACAAACCCCAGGAAACTTCAAAATAGTAAAGAAATTAAAACATTTCTTTGAATTGTGAACTGAATTTTAACCAAGTAGTACATTTTTAGTGAGCGTGTATGTGCTTTTCTCTTCGTACCATATAATTTTATAAAGTTGTGCATAGATTTTAAAGATTTTGAAATAATAAATGTCCTCATTTTCAATATTGTCTAAATCTAAACCATTTGAGTGCCAGTTTAGTAAAAGACACTTTTTTTTTTCACACGTTAGTCTTCAAAGTGACATCCTTTCCCTTCAATACTGTAAAAGAGGTCTTAGGTAGCAGATTTGTACAATGCAGTACATCATTTCATTCTTTGACTACTGCTTTCAAGAGATTTGACTATGGATCCAAGCAAAATGAAATTCATAGGAAGTTATATCTTTTCTCTATTTATCATGATGTGTATTGGTCCAGTGGTGAAGAGTTTTTCTTTATAGAGTTGTAATCCAAACTGAAGACTATGATCGTGATCTTCATTGTCACATGCTTCAAGTCCTCCTCACTTGTCCCAAGCAAGATTGTGTTGTCTGCATATCTCAGATTGTTAACAAGTCTTCTTATACTGAGGCCTTGTTCTTCATATAGGCCAGGTTCTCAGATAACTTCTCAACATGTAGATTGAATAAATAAGATGTAAGGATACAACCCTTATTAGAATAAACCAGCCTTTGACAATATCACAGGACCTGTAGGTGCAATTGTATGGCGATAATATATAAAGATTATAGTAAAGTCATAGAAGATAGGAAAGGTAGGAGAGAAGATAAAATACAGGAGTCAGATATTTTATGGTAGCATTTTCCCCTCCAGGATGGCCATGATCTCAGCAGCCAGGCCCATGTAGAGAGAAGAGGAGGAGAGAGGGGAGTGCGGGGGGGGGGGGGCTATATTTTTGACTAAGGTTTACATATCCTTAGGGGTGTACAAGCCCTCTTGATTACAGAAACCACATACATAACAGGAAGGGGTTGTGCCCTAAAAGAATATCTTAAGGCATTTTGCTAAATGTAGTCTTTGATTCTGATTGTTGAAATTTAATAGTACTTGGAAGTATGTACAATTTATTATGCCACATCTCATTTACAATATTTCATTCATACTTTTACATTTATATTATAAATGGACAGAAGAGGTAGAACATTTCTATCACTGCAGATAATTCTGTTGGACAATTCTGCTCAAGAAAAATTATTTTATGCCTAAGGACCCCTCTGAGGGATGATAGGATAGTGGGAGATGTCATCAGCTGTAGCACACACTCAGGGTCTGGCACAAGTGTGTCACAGTTATTTTGTGCATGTTGTTGGGAGAGATCTCGGTTCCTGGAGATAGTCCCATGCTTGACAAAGTGGGGACGGAGGATGGGCGTTGCCAAAAGGACAACAACAAACCAAGTTCACTGTCATCAAGTTGATTTCCTATTCACGGCAACCCTTCAGAGCAGAGTTTAACCCTCACCTGTAGGTTTCCTGAGACTATAAATCTTTATGGGGGCGGTTGGGGGTGGTAAGAAACCTCATCTTTTGTCCTTGGAGTGACTGGTAGCTTCAAACTGCTGACTTTGTGGTTAGTAGCTCAGAGTGTAACCCACTATGTCACCAGGGCTCTTACAATATATGATAAAATGTAATTTCTTTACATCTAAAATCGTGTGAATAACTGCTTTTTACAAGTATTTTTTTATTAGATTTCTATAATGTGGCCTTTGATCCTTTTTCCTTCATTCCTCAAGTAAACCAAGTAATGCCCAATTCTGATGCTAGCTGTTAACTACTTCCTGTAGTGATTTGTGTAGATAAAACTTGACCTCAAAGAGTTTCTCACAGTGACATATAAACCTTTTTGTCCTCAGGCAATTTTGACAGGTGAGATACCTCTAATGACCCTTGAGAATACAAAGAGTTAGTCAATCCCGAATTTCTTAAACTTTAAGTCCTTAGAATTGAGACTTTCATGTAACAGGTTTTTATTAATTGTTGATCTTTCTACTTCTCCTTTGAAGCCCCCTGGTTATTTACAGTTTTTATAAAAATTTGAAATTTGAAAAAAAAATTTGAAATTTCATCTTAGCATGAAATTGAACTCTTGCTGCAAACATTTCAAAGCATGAGTTTGATGGATTAAGTGGCTTAAATTGGACTGATGGATTAAAAGGGTGTGGTTTAGGAAATATAGATCCTTTACTATAGCTAGTCATTCATTGTAAGAAAAAACAATAGATTAGAATGGCACGAACCAATTTTTTTTACTTATGCTTATGAATGTATGTGAACTATAATTTTTTAAATAAAAACTCAGCACACATCTGACACATAAACTGTTCTGTGTTTTTGACATACATATTTTTTTTTAGTGGGGGGGCATCACTGCCTTTGGTGGTTGTGGGAGCTCCCCAGTGCTGCTCCGGAGAGCCGCCGCTGGATTTGAACCGCCAAGCCTGTGGGCTGCAGTCCTGCACTCAACCACTTACGCCACCGGGGCTCAGCCCTGACATACATACTTTTAAAGTATGTCTTTGAGTCAAAACACAGATACCATCGCAGGCCTTACAGTTAAATTCTAATCTGTTAATCATTTAAATGAGAGTTCTAATATCTTAATAATAATGCTCTTGTAAAGTGTCCTATACTATTGGAAGCAACACTTATTATAAGAGAAAATACTGACTTGTAAAAGCTAGGGTGAAAGGCTTCCTTTTGAAAACTGATGATGATTCTTCCGGGGCTTTTATTTGTTTTCGGAGATGAGAAATAATATAATAATTGAAATTAAGACTTCTAGTAAACATGATAAATTAAACTCATCCACTTAGTGCTATTTCCCCTTGAAGCCTCACTAACATGGCAGGAAAGGCAGTTTTAAAAGCATGAAAATAACTGGAGAGGAGATGACAGCAAACAAGGGAAGCACCTCACTTTGGGGAGCTACAAAACATGTTTGAAAGCAGCCTAAACTAAACTTTAAAGCACAAAATGTTGATGACAAGTAATGTTTACTGAGCACTTGCTTTGTGCCAGAGACTGGTCTCTCACTCACTCACTCTCCCTATGAAGGGACCTGGAATCTTTGGTTTTGGTGGAAGAGACGAACTAACTCAGCCTACTTTTCCCTCCACTATCCTATGTGGCCACTCCTTCCTCTCTCAACCAATAGATGATTGAGTGACCAACTGACCCCCTGCCATTGAATAGACTGATGCACAGCAGCTGCATAGCATAGAGTAGACTATAAATCCTCATAGGAACAGACATCTTCACTTTTCTCTTGTAGAGCTGTTGGTGGGCTCGAAATTCTGACCTCGTAACTAGCAACTCAATGCTTAGCCCACTGTGCCACCAGGACTCTTGAAGGAGAGAGCAGTAATTTCTGGTGTGTGGATGGGGGTGTCTGTTAAACTGAATTCCAGGCAAAATTGAGATAAGGGGAAAAATTTTAATAAGCAGGCACCCACCCTCCCAATATTTTACTGATACCATTTATTGAGTATTTACTACTCTCAAACTCATTGCCGTTGAGCTGAGTCCAATGCATAGTTGACCCTGAAGCACAGGGTTTCTGTTAACTTTTCACTGCAGTGGAAAGCCTTATCTTGTGTCTGCAGTGTCTAGTGATGCTGAATGACTGACCTTGTAGTTAGCAGCCAAACCCATAACCCACTATGCCACCAGTGTTTCTACAGGCAATATTTTGAGCACTTTTGAATCTTACAGGATGTTGGTAACATAATTGCTTAGGTGTTATTGTTATATGCTGACTCACATCTACCCCACACGACAGAGAAGAACTGTCTCTCGGGGGTTTCGTAGGTCGTAATCTATGGCAGGGACAGATCCAGTGGGGCCACTGAAACATTTGAACCACTGCCTTTTCATTGACTAGTTGAGTACTTAATCATTGTGCTACCAGGACTCACAGGTAAAACTATCGAATCTGAGGGCAAGGGAGAAGCAAAGGAATAGCGGGAAAGACTGATAGATCAAGGGA